>MU184323.1:27760-88066 GCA_016904865.1 Pissodes strobi | reverse complement strand
CCCCCCCCCCCCCCCCCCCCCCCGCAATTGACTTATTGCAACCGATTAGATAGATATGAATCAAGAAAGGGTCCAGGGTTAAATTTATAGTATGTAAGCTTATGCAGTAAAATCTCAAATGAGACACAATCAAAAGCCTTTGTTAAGTCGAAAAATGACGCATAGATGTCCAACCTTCAGTCCAAACCTTCAGTGACATATTCAGTCAGCCCATTTATGGCTAGTGTGGTGGAGCGTTTATTTCTAAAACCAAATTGAAATTGTGTGAAAATGTCTTTATTTTCAAAATGGGCATTAATCTGATCCTTCATTAAGGTAGAAGAGAAATAGGCCGATAATTTGTTTGGTCTTCTATCGAGCCTTTGTATTTATAGATTGGCACAACTTTAGTGATTTTTAATGCCGAAGGAAATGAATTAAGGGATATGCACTGGTTGGACAGGTTGGTCAATGGATATACAATAATGTTTTTGAGAGTTTTAACAAGTTTTGTGTTCATATTGTAACAGTCCTTGCTATTGGAATTCTTTAAACAACCTATCTTATCTCGCACCATATTGAATGTAACCTGTTGAAAGCTAAAAACTTCCTTGTTAAAATTTCCCAGGAAGTTTAGTGATTACCTCTTCAGCCACATCAATGAAAAAGTTATTAAACAGTTCTGCATTTAAGTTGCCAGGCAGGCATGTTGTTTTTTGATTTTTTTGAGTTTTTATTATTTCCCACATTGCACATTGTTTGTTAGAGGCCCTATTTATATACCTGTCATGGGCGCTTTTTTTAGACTTGGACAGTTCTAACCTATACCGACTTCTATAATCGCAAACTAGATTTTTTGGGACTAAAACATGGTTTTGTTTGTTAATATGAAGCGGCTCCCTCATATCTCTCAGACTGTCATTAAACCAATTCACCCGCCTAGGCCACTGATTGGTCATCTTAGACTTAAGTGGAAAGCTCGTTTCAACGGCATCAGTTATAATATTTATGAAAGTTTCATATTTTTTATCCACACTCCCCACAGCCCCAGCAATAAAGGTCCAATCTGCTGACTGAACAGTATTGTACAGCCTAAACAGACCTTGTTCGGGTATTGGTCTGTAGTTCACTCTAGTGCTGGTGCCGGTAGAAGGTGCTGATGCATCATAGCTAAAGATAACACGCAGGTGATCAGAGAGTGCATACATATCATGTGGTTTGATTGAATATTTCCCTGATAGAATACCAGCAAACACATTATCCAGGCATGCATTCTGTCTTGTGTTGAATTCAACAGTTTCTGAGAGACCATAAGAAAAAAGCAATTCCCTAAGTTGTTGTGTTTTTGGTCATTACCCTTCTGAAAATGTACGTTAAAATCACCCGTTAATATAACATTAATAGAAACATTAAGAGAGTCAAGAATTTGTCACATAATATCCATAAACCTACCAAAATCACCACTAGGCGATTTATAAACAGTAATGACTAATGTATCTAAAGCAATTAAAAAGACACCCGCAGCCTCACAGTGGGTCTCATCAGAGAACCGGGTCAAGTTAAGGTCATGAAAGCCAATGTTTTTCTTTAAATAGACACCCACACCCCCGCTAGTTCCATCCAATAGTGAGACATTAAACTTATCAGGTGTAAACAAGTGTTCGTTAACGCAAAAGTAATCTATTTTACTCTCTTCAAGAATTACCTCAAAGTCTAGGATTTTGTTCCGCAGGCTTTGTACATTTCCATGCAGGATCTTGAAACTATTTTTCTCTCCAGCATCCACCTTTACAGTTCCACTGTTGGTAGGACTCTGTGGTTTCTGTTCTGTTCTCCGGTTTTCCTCCGGTTCTGGATATTCATAAAATAATTAATGATGACTCCTACTGGCCACATTCCACCATTATTTACATTCTGGAAGAACTCTAAGACAAAAAGAGCTCTTCTCTCTGTCCCTTTTTGTGCGCATTTTTTCACAGATACATTTGCAAACACCTTGTTTGTTTAGGTAATCTGTCATTTGCTCAGCTTTGAGTTCAGGGTCAAAGCCTGATATAAACAACCATCCAACTCTGGGAGCGACTTGTAGGTCATTATCAGCTTCTCAGGTGCCCCTGCTGGGTGCAGGACGCTTATGGAGTGACTGCTTTTTCTTTCTTTCCACCGTAATCCAAGGTTCGTCTTTATTTTTATTTTCTGTTGCATCATCTTCGTTTTCATCACTGTTTTCTTTATCAGCGAGAGTAAGGTTAAGGTAATTTTCTTCGTTGATCGATCCGTCATTTGTCGGCTCCATTTGAACTACTGATACTGATGTGCGTCGAAAGGTTAGCCTACTCACATCAAGATTTCCAGATTCAAGGATTTCGACACTGCAAACCTCTGCTTCTGTCTGATTTTTATCACATGTTTTATTTTCTTCGGTATTCTTCGTTTCAACTTTGCCATTGTGAAAAATGTCAATCTTCGCTGGCAAGGATTCCCGCGATTTTTTACGTTTTTTTGTGGTTTCCTGCAACTGCAACACTTGTTACACAATTCTTGGAAATATTACTAATTTTTTCTTCTAATAGGTTTTTGTTTTCTTCTAGTAAAGCATTTTTCTCTTTTAAGTCCACTATAATTTCATTAAGCTGCCAAATTTTTTCTGATTCGCCCCCATCAAGGTCAAAGGAGGTTAAGCTATGGCTATGATCAACACAAACACATCGCGTTTCGTCGATTATTTGAACTTCACTAGCTCAGTCTCTTCTTGCACAAGAGTTATGGAACACTTTACCACATTTTACACAAACTAAACTTGAAAATTTCTTGGTCTTACAGCATTCAAACGTCGATTTTGCAGCTGCTTCTTTAGCGCGATGTTTACTCGGCGCCATCTTGTGAGCAAGAGATCATAAACGAGCAGTTTGGCTTCTGCCTGGGTAGAAGCACTGAGCACAACCTTCTTGCTTATTCTCATTACGTGTTTGGGGCCTTGGAGGCGGGTGCCGAGGTTCATTCTGTTTATACAGATTTTTCTAAGGTATTTGACAGGGTTCCCCACGCCATATTATTATGCAAGCTCCATAACTTGGGAATATGTGGCCCTATGCTGAATTGGATTAAAAGTTACCTTACTGGTGCGAGTGAACAATTTTTTGTCCCATGAAATATCTGTCCCATCCGGGGTTCCTCAGGGGTCTCATATTCCACATGTTTTAGTCTTCTAAATTCCTCCCGTTTGCCGACGATTTTAAATTGTTCAATATAATTGTTACTCCTAATGACTGTCTGGCACTTCAAGATGACCTAAGCAGATTTGCAGTGTGGTGCCACAATAATGGAATGGAAGTCAATACATCTAAATGCAAACTTATGAAATTTTCTAGATTGCGGTCGCCCACAACTTTTTATTACGTCATTGATGGTGTGATGCTACCACCCGTCGAATTTATCAGGGATTTTGGAGTTGCTCTTGATACGGAGCTAGCATTTGCTGAAATACATGGCAAATATTGTAACCAAGTCCATGAAGATGTTGGGGTTCATTAAAAGAAATTCTAAAGACTTTTCCACTATTGTTTCTCTAAAAATTCTTTATTGCCGTCTGGTCCGATCACACTTAGAATATGCCTCTTCAGTGGGGAACCCCCATTACGCTAACCATATCAACAGGATTGAGCGTGTACAGGGTGGCTCGAATTCGTGTCTATGTATGGGGAACTCGAAAACCGTAAGAGATACAGTGTCGGTCAAATTAAGGCAAAATTGCGCATTTAGGCGCCTAGCAATATGCCGTTTAGAAAGTTTTAAAATTGCGAGTATTTCCGGAGATATCCGGAAAAAAACGAAATTTTGAAAATTCGTTTTATTTTTTTCCTGGGTTTATTTAAAAATGGATTTCAAATTGATTTGCACTTTTGCATTGCCACTTTTTCCGCTCTATCTAATGATGGTATCCAGTTTGAAATCCGACGTTTTGTTTTCAAGGAATCATCATCAACTTTCTTTTTTTTAAATACGAACTTTAATTTTTTTTATCGTTTTTCAGATGGGATTGGCGTTATTAATATGACTATGTGTATTTATTTATTTATTTTTTCATTTTATTATTATTTTTATTATTGTTTTTTTAATTATATATTTTGCTTTGGCGTAATTTTAAATAATTTAAGGTAGGTACTTTTAAAATTTTTATATTCTATAAATATATTTTATTTTGTTTTTTGTATTAAGTGGAAAATTGGAGCGTATTAAAAATAAAAAATAGTAAAATTATTTTTTAGGAGAATATGGCCATGAACTATTACTCAAACAAGTTGCTTACTGCAAATATAAAATATTCCCAACTTTTAACCATTTAAAGAATTTATTTAATAGAGATCAAAAATTTATAATCATACTACGTGATACTATAGGAACTTGGATGGAAAAACACCTATTAGAATTTTGTTTATAAATAAAATGCACTAAGCAGCTTGTTTGAGTAATAGTTCATGGCCATATTCTCGTAAAAAATAATTTTACTATTTTTAATTTTTAATTCGGGCTCCAATTTTCCACTTAATGCAAAAGACAAATAAAATATTTTTATAGAATATGAAAATTTTAAAAGTACCTACCTTAAATTATTTAAAATCACGCCAAAGCAAAGTATATAAAATAAAATTAATAAAAAAATAAAAAAAAAATAAAAAATAAAAAATAAAAATAAAAACACGTACTCATATTAATAACGCCAATTCCATCTGAAAAACGATAAAAAAAATTAAAGTTCGTATTTAAAAAAAGAAAGTTGATGGTGATCCCTTGAAGACGAAACGTCGGATTTCAAACTGGATATCATCATTGGATAGAGTGGAAAAAGTGGCAATGCAAAAGTGCAATTAGATTTGAAATCCGTTTTTAAATAAGCCCAGGAAAAAAATTAAACAATTTTTCAAAATTTCGGTTTTTTCCGGATATCTCCGTAAATACTCGGAATTTTAAAACTTTCTAAACGGCATATTGTTAGGCACTTAAATGCGCAATTTTGCCTTAATTTGACCGACACGGTATCTCCTACGGTTTTCGAGTTGCCCATACATAGACACGAATTCGAGCCACCCTGTACAAAGAAAATTAATTCCTTCATTATATAAATTACAAATTTTTTAGCAATGACGAGGTTTAGCATCTTGCCATTGTCTGTCAGAAGAACACACAGAGATCTTCATCTCCTCTTCAAGGTGTTCAATTCACTGGTGGATTGCCCATATTTGCTCGCTGAGGTTGGCCTGCATGCTCCACAGAATTACCCGTAGCCGCCAAACATTTGATGTCCCCTTTCCTCGAACCAATTATGGGGCTAATTCATTTGTTCCCCGTTCTGCTAATCTTTCTAACCAGAACGAACATCTTGACTTCTTCTGCACTCATAGACTGTTTCTTAGCAATCTATTGCAGCTGAACATTGCTTGAGTTACTCTATTAAATAACGTTCGGTCTTCTTATTATTATACTATATTTTCTTTTTTTATTTCTTTCCTTTCCTGTTTAGATTTAAGATTGTATAGACTCTAGTGTAGTTTAAGGGTTCACTTTGTAAATGGACATTGTCCGTCAATAAATAAATAAATTAATTAATGACGTCTAAACAGCAGTTTATTCTCGTGTTTTTTAGATCCGGTATTTTTATATTGTACTTCCTGCTGCACTTTTTGCATTTATTGATAGTTCTCACACTCGATACAGATGCTACCCTGTGCTGCAGGTGTCTGTTTACATTGATTTACGAGGGATCGATTTTCGCTACAGGATCTGTTTTTGTTACGTTACTGTTCTCACATTTGTGTTTTTTGGCGTAATTATTGTCAATCTGTATGAAAATCCTTTTTTACAGAATTCGCAGGATATCACTTTATTTTTCCTCCTCCCTATAAATATCATCCGAAATTTGATGACTGCAGATGTTGGGTTTTCGCTCAAGCACTAAATGTTTAGAATAAACATAACTGGATGTGCATATCAATCTAATATTAAGCAAAGTGAACCTAAGAGAAGAATCGAAATTTCTCAATATGAGTATTATCACTGTGTGTATATATACCATGCTCTACCTAGTGTTGTATCAGTATCAGAATGGGTGCCCTACAAATCCCCCCCCCCCCCTCACCCCACAGGTCCTTGCACCTAGACCACCAATTGTGCCCGTTGTGCCACCAGTCCAGATTAGAGAACGTTCAGGATGCCGATGTTCCTTATGAAAGTCCGCATCTCCTTCAGACTTTTTTTGACACACTGAATCTGGCTCGATCAGCGTCGTGTCAAAGATTCGAAATCTTGCCCACGCGAAGGCGGGGTATTTTATTTATTTATTTATTTATTTATTGAGCAGTATTACATAAATTTACAACATACTTTTAACAAAATTACAATAATATATTATTACTCACCTTTATACTGCCTAACTACATGCACAATTGCACCTATGATGCTGTGTATGCATCCCTATCTCTAATAGTTTATCTACTTGAGGTTAGGTACGTAAATTTTCAAAACAAAGAGAAAATATATATACATATATCCTTAATGCAAGCATAAATATTAAATCCTTAGTACTAACATCTATACATTATATAGATACTTCTCATGCTCATAAAACCACGAGAATCTTATCCGAGACCCTATCTGATAAGGTCAATTATATAATTATTTGATTTAATCCATTCATTTACTTCCCTTTTGCATTCACAATAAGGCTTGATCTTTATACCAATTGGCAGACTATCGTATATCTTTGGCCCCACACAATAAATATGACTCCGGCAAACTGCATGTCGGGGATTCTGCAGGGCAACATGATTCTGTGCTACAGTTCGAGTGTTTAGGCCATGTTCAATCTTATCTTTATAATATGTTGTCTTTAGCATAAACCTGGTTATTGCTTTAATGTATAGTTGATTTAATGAGAAGGAAATCACTGTCCCTGAAAACTAATTCAGTTGGGTATCTTTTACTTTATTCAGTATTAATAATGATCCATTTTTGTGCAATTTCAAGTTTTTTTTTAAATTGTTGACCTTGCAGCCCCCCGAACTACAATACCATAACTGATAACTGATTGGACCAAGGCCAAGTAGACAGATCTTAAAGACTTGAAATCAAGAATATTTTTTAATTCATAAAATTTAAATACTAATTTTCTAATTTCATTAGTAATATATTGAACTTGTTCTTTCCATGAGACAATCTCATCAATATATACCCCTAAATATTTAATTGTACTTTTCCTTTCAATATAGCTGTTATATATAAAATCTGGTTTCAAATTTCATTGGTAATTATGCAAAGTGAGGGTCTGAAAATTTGGGAGAGAGCGCTATGACAGCGCAAATGAAAGAAATTTTCTTTTCTCCACATTCAAAGAGAGGCTGTGTCTAACTAGGATTTCAAAACTTGCAATGCTTTTTCAGCCATCGTCTTTGTTACATTCCAATCACCCCCACATACAACTATACCGGAGTCATCAGCAAAGCAAAACACTGTCCCTTCCAAAGTCAATATAGATAAAATTCCATTAATATAAATGTTAAAAAGAACCGCAGAGAGCATCGCACCCTGCGGCACACCAAATTCCACCTCCATCTCGCTACTTTCTGCATCGGCTCTACTTTTGTGGTTTGTTTTCTCTTTAAGTAAGATTTAATGAAATCATTAGGTAGTCCTCTAACTCCAATATATTCCAGGCGCCTAAGTAGAATCTGGTGTGTCACAGTGTCAAAGGCCGTCCGCAAATCCAACAAAATCCCTGTTACCTTTTTCCCCACATATAAATTTTTTAATATGGTCTCAGTTAATCTGCGCAGTGCGTCCTCAGTACTGGAGTCCTCCCTGAAACCATATTGGTTTTTATTTAGCAAATTATTTTTATTTAAATAGGACATTAATTGTCCTTTATAACACTTTTCTATAATTTTACTGATTGTACTATTTAGGGCAATAGGCCTGTAATTATTTGCTAATTTTTTATCTCGCTGTTTGTGCAGTGGAATAATTGTTGCTTTTTTTAAATATCAGGGAAAACTCCTGTACCGAAGGCTACATTCACAATGTGAACCCAGTCAAGTGTAACTGAGACTTCTTAATTATGTCAGAGCAAATTTTGTCATCACCACCCTTTACCCCATTTTTCAAGCTATTAATTTGCTTTTTTAATTCATTTCCCAATATGGGATTCAGAAAAAAAGAATCTGTTGCCCCCACATTCGTCACTCTCTCTTCATCATGATGGCAATGAGTGTTAATTTGATCTGCCAATTGTTTACCTATAGGGGGAAAATACTTATTTAATTCCTCAGCTATTTCTTGTTTATGTCTGATTTCTCTATTTTCCGAGTCATATAAGCTACTTATTTCCGGCATGGATCTCTGCTCGTTTGTAGTTTCTTTTATGATGTTCCACAATTTTTTTGGATCATTAAAAATTTTTTTGGCAAGTAATCCATAGTAGGAGTACTGTGCTTTTTTATTAGTTTGGATAGAATTTTTCGGTATTCCTTATATTTAGTTAAGAGTGATAAATTGTTGTTATTTGTTACACATTATTTCTTTAATTTGTCTCTTGTTCTAATCGACACTAGCAAACCAGCAAAAATCCATGGGTTCAGGCGTCTTTCTTTACAAGTAATATGTTTTGTTGTTGTTGATGTGGAAATTATACATTTTAATCTATATATAAAATTATTTGCACTTACATTAGCATCGTCAGTGCCCAGAACAGTATTGGATTGAAGCTGTATGTTAAGCAAGATGGGATCATGATCTCTAAACTTATGGTCGAAAATCACAGTACTCAGGTTTTGAAAGAAATTATTATTACATTTTATAAAAAAATGGTCCAGACAAGATTTTGAGTTACCAACTTTTCTGGTTGCATCATTTACTACACTCACAAATCCACTGCTTCATTCATTCGTTGTGATATAGTCAATGGTGGTTCTTGACTCTGTGTGCAAGAGATCAATGTTTGTATCTCCAGCAATCACATATACTCGATTAGGGTCATTCGTTTCGATTCCCATGATCTTATTCAAGTTGGCAATAAATGCTTCTTTGGTTGTTGCAAAGCCTCTGTAAGTTGCCAATATTTCCACTCTGACCGAGGCCAGATTCAGGTTTCCTTCAATATAAAGTTTACAGCACATCAAAATATCTTCCCTTGCATATACAACACATCCATCACCTTTGTTCAATGTGCTATCATTACAAATCATACTGAAGCCTGGCATGTTGAAATCACTGGAATTGTAGACTCCGACATCACAATGACATAAAAATGTTTCTGTAGTGATTCCAGAAACACCAGAAAATGGTCAAAGTTTTGATATATGATTCTAATATTTACATGAATTATATTAATATCACTCCGATCATTATCAAAAAAACTTACATCAGTCAGGTTATCACAAGTAATTCCATCTTTGGACTTATAATCTTCTAAGATATTATTTCTTTCACTGAATGCTTATGGTGAAAGAACTATAGGTTACATTGTTTAAAGCTACTTAAGGTCACTTTCGCTTCTTATTTTTATAGCGAGGCTATCATCACTTTTTTTTAGGCAGATTATTCCATTTATACAGAAGGCAGCTTTAAATTTTTTTTCTTTTTTAAAATCTCATACTTTTTTATAGAGATTTCTCTTCACTGGGAGGTCTTCATTTAGGTAGATTTTCTTGTTCTTCTCATTTGGTTTGTACCTAAGTTCACATTCCGACAGTTTTAATCCTTTTTTTTCTCTAATTTTTTTTTTTTAAATAGTCTTTTTTTATTTGTTGGTTGCTGAATTTTGCTAGTATTGGGCCATTTTCATGTTTTCCCATCCTAAAGCTTTCCTAACATTGACTACTGTCAGTTTGGATATTCAATGTAGTCAAGATGCTTTCTATTATGTTCTTAGTGTTTTCCTCCGGCTGCTTTGGTACTCCTTCAATTATAATGTTATTTGACCTTTCTTTGACTTCTTGCTCATCAAACTTCAGTTCTAAGACCTGTATTCGGTCACTTAGCATATTGTTTTTTCCGTAGTTCCTTAGTTTCACCAAGAACAGCCTCAAACTTCCTCTTAAGTTCTTCAAAGGAGTCTGACATAAATTGAACTGATTGTTCCAGATTATTAAATTTTTTGTCCATATTTGTTTCAACAGGGGTGAGAAACTGCTGACAGGACTGCTTAATGATGTTTTTAAGCTTGCTTTCATTCATTTCCCTCAGCAAAATCTCAGATTTTCACTGTTTTTCCTTTGTTTTGACTGTTTAACCTCACTTTTTTCGGCGTCTCGGCAGCACACAAATTTTCCGTCGTTATTTACTCGTTTTATTCTTTCCGAACAGCTCCAACGGTAATAGGCGCTGCACTTTTCACACTGGATAGCTTCAATTACTTTTTTTTTGCAGTAATTGCACTTTTTTTCAGAAGGCTTTATTATCAGATCTGCCATGCCATAACCTCACTATGAAGTATTCCGTACGTAGATGGTATGGGGTCTCATCGTCCTCCATGCACCATCTACACCCCCTCGCCAGCAATTCTCAGCAGTCAGGTGCCGCCTGTACACAGTGCTCTGTGTAGAATCCTACCAGCGCCCTGGACTCCTTCCTTGGTAGGCCCATCAATCCCCTGGCGAACCTCTTCGCAGGCCCATGTATCATGAAACTCGTCTGTCTCATCCCCGGGGCCAGCAGTCCGCCATACCTCTTCCCCCGACCTAGTATTGTATGCTTATACATAGAGATCGTAATGAAAATAAATTCGATGATGTGGAAAAAATAATTATTCTTCCCTTCCTTTTGTGAGAAATGCTTGAAATATTTCAAAATGCCAAGATATTTAAGTTTTCCTGCTTTTAGTTTAGTTCAGAGTATCGGCTGACTTAAACGCCGCTCTTAAAAAACGAGAAAAATGGTCACATCATTATTTATAACTAAATTGAGATGATGGCTTGTGTAGTGTATCAGGAAAACACTCGGTATTTCATAAATTAGATCGTGAATGCAACCCTACTAGTTCGAGGTCTAGACGAAGGTTATTTACATTACCTATTACACGTAATATTATTGTTTAACTCCAACGAATCCGATACTCGACATGGGTGACAAGGTTAGGCCAACCTTGTTGAACTGGTATTGTTATTGTAACATTATATTCATAATACGAACCTACACCAACCCGGGATATATAGAGAGAATAAAAGACTGAGTGACGCATTGATATGCGTACGTAGATTATAAGAATATACACCATGTAACGTTACTATCTTATATATTCTTTGCTAGAGTTAATACAGAACTCTATAGTTACCTGGAGTATTATTCGATAAATAAAAGGAGTTCTACATGGCGACCCTGCCATTCGCAACGCGTGTCGTGAG
Organism: Pissodes strobi; assembly: GCA_016904865.1. Taxonomy (NCBI): domain Eukaryota; kingdom Metazoa; phylum Arthropoda; class Insecta; order Coleoptera; family Curculionidae; genus Pissodes; species Pissodes strobi. Next base: position 76,694 of record MU184323.1, on the reverse strand, counting down.
TTTTGAGTGTGCCCCGGTGAATCCTGTGTAATAATATGGATATATCCAGCTCTAAGCAAGCGGAGGACACCGATACAGGATGGTCAACTCCAACTTCATGTTAGAACAGGAAGAAATCAGGATGCCGATGGACACGAGGGTAGCGTACATCGCCACCCAACGCTTTGGCGGCAGCAGCTATGACAGTTTTATTCCTAAAACTGAGAGCCGCTTACCGGAAGGGAGTAAAGCGGCAAGTATCTAGAAGTATGGTCATCAGACAGCCGAAGTTTAGCAGCACATAGGACAGCAGTTGCTGATGAGTAAGAAATTTTTTGTAAAATTCAAGTGATTGCGTGACTATTGAACAGTGAACTACTTTATTTTACAATTTTACATTTTATTATTCAGCATATTATTTTTTTTATTACTATTTATTATTAGCATTGTCCTTACCAGATTCTTACTATAATCTATATTTCTTACCAATGTATTATTACCATTATTACCTCCGATACCGATTATTATTACGATTTATTTTTACACATATGATATCTATACCGTTATGCTATGACTATTTATTCGGGGATCCATACGACTGAAACACTACGTATACATTTTATTAATTTTATTTTACTCAATTTTGCACAGTATTTTACCTATTTAATTATTTTACTTCATAAGTCACCGTGTTCCCGCAATACTAGTAATCGAGAAATCTATTTTTATGAATGATATAAAGTGGGAAGAGACCTTGTCGGGAATACAGGGCACAAAAATTGCTATTATCAACGAATCGAAAAGAATTCTTAAAAAACAGACGCCAAAGGCGGAAAACATTAAAAAAGAAATTCGTGATAATTTACTGAACTTATACAACAAATTTATCAAAGTCGTTCGTTCAGTTTACAAAACTCTAAGCGATGAACAAATACTTATCGTTAAGAAACTTTTTACTTCAATAAGGGACAAAGTAATAAGAGCGTATCAAGTGTTGAAAGCCCTATATAAGATTCCTACCTCGTGTATTGAATATATTGACCCTGAAGTATTAGAAGAAGACATAGAAGAAGCCGAATCAGAAGAAGATACGCAAACAGATTGCAAAATGGCTATGACAAACGCTGAATTTTTCAATTTAGCAAGCAAAATTTTCCCAACAGAGTTCGATGGCTCACCCGATAAATTACAGACCGTGATTGACGCCCTTACACTCCTACAAGTAAATTCAGAAAACCACGAAGCCAATGCAGTAGCCTACATAAAGACAAGATTAATTGGGAAAGCCAGAGACTTAGTAGAAGCAAGTGACACCCTAACCTCAATAATAGACAAACTTAAAGCAGGAATTAGAGTAGAAAGCTCATAAATGACCAGTGCAAAACTGTTTGGCTTCAAACAAAGCAACAAAGATAAATCCAGGTTTGCCACAGAGATCGAAGACCTGGCACAAAGGCTAAAGAGAGCATACATCCACGAAGGAGTCCCAGTAGCAGTAGCCGAAACCTACGCTACAAACGCAACAGTTAAGGCCCTAATAACGAATTCAACCTCAGAAAAGGCTAAATTGGTCATGGAAGCCGGAACATTGAACAACTGTCAAGAGGCATTGTCTAAGTTCTTAAATATAAACGACGAGACACCAGCAAACTCAGTGTTATACACAAGGCCATTTTACCCAATCAAATGGCATGGCACATTTAGAAGAGGCAATAGAGGTAATTATCTCCCAAGTAATGCACAGTACGACAGACAAGACAATAATTGGAGAAAACAGCAGAGTCAAAACAACAGAAATGGTCCTACTTACAGAGGCAGAGCCAATCATTATGCGTATAGAGCCGGGGGAACCAGCAGTATATGCCTAGAGGAAACGGCGGGTACGCAAGGCAGCTGGCAATAGAAGCTAACTCGGAAAACTCCGAGGACCCTCAGCTAGGTCCAGCAAGGGGGTCGTAAATATCTTTAATTTGGACCTCACACTTTCGAACTTTGTATTTATTAACTCAGAAATGACCGGAAATGGCACGATTGTACTTCTTATAGACCGGCGCTGATATATCACTATTCAAAAGAAAGAAAATAAACCCACTGCAGGTAATAAACAAAACCGAAGTCTGCAAAATAAAAGGAGTCACAGATGGTACGACAGCATCAATAGGTACTACAAAAACAAAACTTTACTTTAGAGAATATCAAGTAAGCCACAAATTTCATGTAGTCAACGACTATTTTCCTATTCCCGCAGACGGAATCCTGGGTAGAGACTTTATAGCTAAAAATCAATGTCACCTAGATTATGCCAATTGGATGATGGCCGTAAAAATTGGAAATCGGTTTGTAAACTTACCCATCCACTCAGGCCCATCAGAAGACAGCCTCACAATTCCTCCAAGATGTGAAATAATAAGAAAAAAAAACCTGAAACGCCTAAATGGTTTTAAACAAAGAAATATCCCCAGGTATTTTTATAGCATCCTCAATAATTTCTGTGAGAATGTTAAACACAACGCTCGAAAGTGTCACAATAAAAAACGAAGACATAGAAACAGAAAGATTAGAAAGCTATCAGATTTACAACATAGATACTACAATAGAAAATAGAGAATCAGTTTTACAACAAGAACTAAACAAGCAGATACCAGACTTAGCAAAAACTGAAACAATTGCTCTATGTAAAGAATTTTCCGACATTTTTGCTCTAAGTACAGACAAATTAACGACAAATAACTTCTATAAACAAACATTAAAATTGACAGACCAAAATCCTGTGTACATCAAGAACTATAGAATACCGCATGCTCAGAAAGACGAAATAAACAATCAAGTGCAAAAAATGCTAGAAGACAAAATTATTGAACCATCAACAGCTGAATACAACAGCCCGATATTACTCGTTCCAAAGAAATCATCAAATGCAAAAAAGCGTGGTGACTTTGCGTAGATTTTAGGGTTATGAATCAAAATAAACTAGTGGCCGATAAATTTCCTTTACCTAGAATAGATGACATATTAGATCAACTGGGAAGAGCCCTAGATCTGAAAGCAGATTTTCATCAGATTCCGCTGGAACAAAAATCGAGAGATGTCACTACTTTCAGCACGGATACAGGAATTTTCAGATTCACCAGACTACCATTCGGTTTAAAAGTTAGCCCTAATAGCTTTCAGAGAATGATGAACATCGCATTCGCAGGCATTACACCCGAAAAAGCTTTTCTGTACATGGACGACATCATAGTAATAGGTTGTTCGAAAAACCACCAGATTAAAAATCTAAAAAGCGTTTTAGAGACATGCAGGAAACACAACTTAAAATTAAATCCAGAAAAATGTATATTCTTTCAAAAAGAAGTAACATATTTAGGACACAAAATTACCAGCGCAGGCATTCTACCAGACGACTCGAAATACGGTATAGTAAACAGATATCCAATCCCGAAGAATGCCGACGAAGCAAAACGTTTTATTGCATTTTGTAACTAGTATCGTAGATTCATCCCCGACTTTGCACGCATTGCAAGGCCGTTAAATATGCTTACCAAGAAAAATGTTCAATTTAACTGGTCACAGGAGTGCCAAAATGCATTTAACACTTTAAAAGCCGCTCTAATAGACCCAAAAATCCTATAATATCCCGATTTTAGGAAATAATTTATTTTGACTATGGATGCATCATAAGAGGCATGTGGAGCAGTTCTATCGCAGAACTTCGAGGGAAAAGATCTACCCATTGCATACGCCTCTAAAGCATTTAGGAAAGGAGAAGCAAATAAGGCAACAATAGAGAAAGAACTAGCCGCTATACATTGGGCAATAAATCATTTTAGAGCTTATTTATACGGGAAGACATTCCTAGTCAAGTCCGACCACAAACCACTGGTTTACCTATTTGTAATGAAAATCCCATCCAGAATGAGACTTTATTTGGAAGAGCTCGACTTTAAAGTAAACTACATAAAAGGGAAAGACAATGTGGGAGCGGACGGCTTGTCCAGAATCAGCGTGGACGAATTAAAAGAAATAGCCAATAAGTCCGTACATGTATTAGCAATAACGAGAGCAATGTCAAGGAAATATAATAAAGAAGAAACAAAAAATATTGAAAAATCAAAAATTCATATTCCAGAACCTAAAATTCTAGAAACCCTAGATAATTTCAGTATAATTAAATTACCTATGGTAAAATTCGACAATAAGCCCAACTATCTTAGGATAGTCTTGAGAAGAAAATGTCGATCCAACGCCGAAAATTACGAAAATAAAATTATTATCACTAATGGCAATATGTCTCTAGCGACAATACTGTCTAAGCTCGAATCAATCGATCATGATATTGATAAGGTTAAGCTAAAAAAAACGACCAAATATTTAAAATGTGCACAATAAATAAATTAAAGGAAATAGGGAATAAGGTGTTGAAGAATTTAATGATCCACTTATGGGAGGACACTGTGGACAGAAGAAACTACTCAAAAAATTGAGAATCAAGTATCGTTGGAAACGAATGTCAAGAGATGTAGCAAATTACGTAAGAAATTGTGCCAAATGTCAATTAAATAAAAAGAAAGTGACTCATGTGGAACCTATGATTACACCTACTCCACAGAGAGCTTTCGACATTGTATGTGTGGATACGATTGGCCCGTTCCAGAAAACATTTAAAAACAATCAATACGCAGTTACGATCCAATGCGAGTTAACAAAATATGTAAAAATAGTACCGGTACCAAATAAGGAAGCAAAGACAATTGCAAAAGCCATAATGGACGAATTCATACTCACATATGGACCAATGAAAGAGATAAGAACAGATATGGGTAAAGAGTACAGGAATGAGGTATTGCACTGCACCAATTGACGAAATTATTAAACATAAATCACAAATTTTCAACGGCGTATCATAGTCAAAGCATTGGAGGATGTGAGCGAAATCACAAAGTCCTTAACGAATATGTACGCATGTATATTAACGAAGCAAAAACCGACTGGGACGAACTAATCAAATATTACAGTTTCTGTTATAACACTACGCCCAGTGCATATCATAACTATACTCCATTTGAATTAGTTTTTGCACGGAAAGCGGAATTGCTCGAAAATTTGTTGGAGAGAAATTTGACCCTGTATACGATGTGGACGCTTATTATCAGGAAGTTCGACACCTGATACAAGCAACAAACATTCGCGCTCAACAGTATATCTCAAAAGCTAAAGAGCTGCGTAAACTGACTTACGATAAAAAAGGTTAATCAATTACAGCTTAAACCAGGTGATCTAGTTGTAATAAACAACGAAAACCGAACAAAATTTGATCCTTGGTACAAAGGTCCTTTCTCCATAACGAGTATAGAAGGAGTAAATTGCACAATAGAAGACGCAACGGGTAAAAAACAAACTGTACATAAAAATCGAATTCAACCGTTTGCGAATCTGTATTCTCAATCTCCATACTTTTATTTTTTTTTCTAAATTAGTCTTAAGGAGTGCTGAAGAACACTTACGCGAGTGACAAAACATTGGACAAGTGCAGTGCGTTAGAATAACATATAACACAATGTATATTTTGTATAACGTATGTATAGGGTATAATGTAATTTTCTTACTACTTTAATGTGTATGTTTTTCTACTTTTTATGTATATATTCATTAGAATTTTAATTATTTTAACACTTCTTTGCATTTGGGCTGGCCAACCAAGCAAAAAAAACAGTCAAGAACTTTAAGAAAGTCGAATTTGGACAATAATCGGTCATATTGACTAGAAATATTCATTATTATTGAAATTTTAAATATATAATGTTAGTATTTTACCAGCCTAAAAAAAAAGCAAAAGAACAAACTGTAGTAACCGATAGTTACCGCCACATATTTTTTTTTTATCAAGATATAAACATTTTTAACATTTTATTATTAGTTCATTATTATTATGTAACCGCATAAAGTTGCATATGATGTTGTATAGTTTATCTTTTACATTTTAGAACGTGTACAAATTAGGTTTATTCGAATGTCCTCATTTTTGCCACAACAAAAATAAGGATCATTCCCAAAAGAGGGGAGGTGTAGTGTATCAGGAAAACACTCGGTATTTCATAAATTAGATCGTGAAGGCAACCCGACTAGTTCGAGGTCTAGACGAAGGGTATTTACATTACCTATCACACGTAATATTATTGTTTAACTCCAACGAACGCGATACTCGACATGGGTGACAAGGTTAGGTCAACCTTGTTGAATTGGCATTGTTATTGTAACATTATATTCATAATACGAACCTACACCAACCCGGGATATATAGAGAGAATAAAAGACAGAGTGACGCATTGATATGCGTACGTAGATTATAAGAATATACACCATGTAGCGTTACTATCTTATATATTCTTTGCTAAAGTTAATACAGAACTCTATAGTTACCTGGAGTATTATTCGATAAATAAAAGGAGTTCTACACTTGCACAATTTATGTATTGGGCATTTAATATTTGACTGAGTACCAGTAAGCATCACCCATAATGCTGACACCATCATACCTATGGCCACAACAATATCGCGTAGTATGTTCTATTTTTTTAACATTATCTTGAACAATATTGTTATAAAATCGGGCTAGCTATTAACATTTAATGGTTGGGTTTAAATATCTAGAGAGCCAGTCGATCAGAAGCATACATGAATATCAAAACTCTGCGTTGAAAACATTTTTCATTTGTTTGTGATGCTCTTTTTGTGTAGGATCTATGTGTAGTGGTCCTTAAACTTATTCAAATTAACTATAGTATATGAAACCTCGAGCTCTTGAAAATAGCAAATTGGCCGAAATGGGACAATTTCTGAAGTATAACAGACTTTTCGTTTTTATCATATGAAAATGTACCGATTTCATCTGGGGAACTACATAAAACTTTCCTAGACTTGTTTAAGTTATAAAGTGAGAAAACGCAATATAACATCAAATATTTTTTTAGGGGTACTATTGGCAAAATGTTGGCTAACAGGAAGTTTAGTCTTAAGCGACCCTGACTCTGTGGACAGGAGAGTCCAATTCTATAATGAGTTAATACAATTAGACTCTATTAGAAAAGGTCAGTATCAAGATTATTTAAAAATAGCAGAAACGAAACGACAGAGTTAAATCCAAAACCTTTAGTTTAAGTAAAAGGAAACACATTCGGATAATATTAAGAATAAACGTATTTGTATATTTATATCCAATTATATTAAAAACTAATAAAATAAACAACAATCAAGATGATGTATTTTCTACTTTATTTTAGTGACTTAGTTTCCTCTTCTGTTCGGCTAAAATTTTTTGTTCTATCTTTTCAGAATCAATGGTAGTAGTTTCTCTTAAACTACTGTATTTGTTATTATTTTCTGGTTTTCCTAAAGATTCCAAGTATTTATCCCTCAGGTACAAAACGGTGTCAACATGAGCTTTATGTTTGATTGCTAAGTCCAGTGCCCTAAAATATAAATAAATTGTTTATTTATTTGCACCTCATATACCTTTACATATAAATGTTCACGGTGTTATGCAACCAAATGTATTAAAAATAATATAGTTCTGGTAGTGACGATTCGGATGCTTGGACGTGGTGAGGCGATATTTTAGGAAGATTTTTTCGAATTAATATCAAGGGGTAAATAACGGCTATTTTAATTTTTTTAAACTTTGCGACTGGAGACCATTTTGAAGATTCATTTGAAAAAAAAATCGAACTCGGCGAACTTTTACCGGCCGGCGCGGCGGTAGATTCCGTGCGAGGCCGGACTCGAACTTGCCGAAGTTGCTTAGTATCCACCCACCGAATTTCGGCTTTCTACCTCAAACGGTAGGAAAGAACCTTATTTAGGTGCTGGTAGAAATCTCGAAAAATTTCGGACTCGGAAGTCCGTTATAGCTGCGACCACTGTAATCCTTCGAACCGACTTTTTCGATTTTTAATTCGAAAAAATAATTTTGTTTCCCAAGCTACAATTTCTTTGATTTAAACTTCTTGAAACGAATTTGTTTTTGGGATATTTAATTATTTAAATTTGCCCGACAGATAAAAGGTGCGAAAGATTGATGCAAATGTTTTATCGCTGCAGTGAGACATTGCATTGATGCTATTATTATTTTTTTGGAGAATAGTTTGAAAAATATTTGTATTCCGTGTGGCCAACTAAGAATGGCACTCTGCTATATCTCGATAAGTAATTGTTGTAAAGACTTACGGTAAAAAAAATTATAAGTAAAGCGGCCAAGAGAAAATGCTGGAAATTAATTTTAAGTTTCCAAAATGGCCGCAATTTTAAAACCCGTTTTTTGGAAAATTTTCTCAAATTAAAGATAGTAGAGTGCATTGCCATTTTAGGGCCGAGATAAATTCGATTATTTTTTGTTAAACACTTTTTGCTCTATCTCTTAAAGGAAAGTTGTGGGGGGTGTTCGAACATTTTCGGAAATGAATGTCAATAACTTCAAAATCGCTGAACGGATCTTAATAATAACTTTGGAGTCGTTGAAACGGGCTTTTCTTAGACTGTCAACCGTGCCTTGAGTGGGGCGATTGGCGATTTCTTACCTAGTCGCTATAGGGCGTTTTCTGACATAACCGCAAATAAAGTAGATTTACTCAAAAAATGTAAATGCAAGGATACCTCTTTTTTTTTTAACAAAATACTCCCAAATGAGAGCCTAATACGTCAGTGAAAACCGCATCTCGATATCTCTTACCTAACCTAAAATATAAGTAATAAAAATCAAAACTCGAAAAAAAAAATCGGATTTTGGGATAGTTTTTCTGTAGACCCGTTGCTATTAAATCCTAATTATCATTATTTCACTACAATATATATTATTTTACTGCTAAAATACCAACATAATATTTAGTCTCAATAATAATTAATATTCATTCAATGTGAATATTGATTGCCCTTGTGACCACACAAAATTCGAACTTATTAAAGAAAGCAAGTATGCTTTAGAAAACTAAATCGCCAAAATTATAATGGCGATACCTGTTAATCATATTAAGATTGCAACTATAGTGTATGAGATATTTTTGGGACTTTATTTGGAAAAAAGATGAAATTTTCACCTGTAGATGTGTTTGATATGTTTCGTGTTTATTTTCAATGCAATGATAATTAGGGATGGCAACGATACATCGATGTTTTTAAAACTTTATCACGATTTTGAATAAAAAATTTAATAAACTGGGTATTTTTAAGGAAAAAAGGTATTACTGGTTTGATATTGATAAACCGCCTGGTCTTCAAGAAATTCCAACTCTAATTATTGAATGCACGCGGACTTTATGATATCTGCCAACGTTTACTAACCCAAGTAGGCTTGACCATTGACAAAAATATTATTTAACAAATATTTTAATTAAAAACAAATTTGCAACAATAAAATAATATCAATAATAACAAAAATTAGTTTTCGTTCTGCAAACAAAAAGTATCAGGAGATGTTATGTGTAAGAATTAAAATCCAGATATTTTCGATGTCAGTTAATGAGTCAAAATACGAAGAAAATCTTAAATCTACGGTTGGTTACACCCTCTAGCGGGCATTTTAGAAAGTCAAAAATAATTTCCAGGGTTTTCCGTTAAGCATTTTTACCCAAAGCTCTATGATAACTAGTTTTTGATATATCCGGCCATTCTTAGTTGGCCACCCGATATGTGATATTTTGGTGGCCTTAATTGCAAAAAAATATGATTTTTTTACCCTTAGAAGTTTCGTTCTTATTTTCAATGCAGCGATAATGTAACTGTTGCCGCTAGCCTATTTGGTTTCTTCGAAAAAGTTCGAATTTTGTGTGGACAGAAGGGCAATATTCACTCACATTGACTGAAAATTAATTTTTATTGATATTTTAAATATAATGTTGGTATTTTAGCAGTGAATTATTATATGTTGTAGTAAAATAAGGATAATTAGGATTTAATAACAACGAGTCTTCCGAAAAATTTCCCAAAATCGTATTTTATTTCGAGCTTTGAATTATTTTACTTATATTTTAGGTTAGGTAAGAGATATCGAGATGCGGTTTTCACTGACGTATTAGGGCTCTCATTTGGGTGTCTTTTGTTTAAAAAAAGTGGTATGGATGTATTTAAATTTTTTGATAAAATCTGATTTTTTTGCCGTTATGTCAGAAAACGCCCTCTAGCGGTTAGGTAAGAAATCGCAATCACCCCCACTCAAGGCACGGTTGATAGCCTAAGGAAAGCCCTTTTCAACGACTCCAAGCTTGTTAAGATATGAGTGTCTCGCGAGAGTTTGGATTTTGGCTGCCATCAAGGTAAAAGCGTCTCCAACGCCATCTACTGTAGGTGGCGTTGACTCGAGCGATTGCATTCGATGTCTTCGCGATGCAATCAATTTGCAGCAAGCAAGAGGCGTCGTGGTTTAGATGGTTAGGTCTCAATTCGGCGGCGGCCCGAGTTCAAACCCGGTTGCTTTTTTATTTTTTTTTACGGTTAAGTTTCTAAACAGTTTTTTTCTTGATTTTGGGTATGTCTTGAGTTAGTTTTGGTTAGCAAACAGTTTTTTTCTTTATTTTGGGTATGTCTTGGGTTACGTTTGGGTTAGCCCCTGGTTAGTTTCCTTTTCTTGAGCCCCCGTAGCGAGCGGTAACGAGCGGAGGGCCATGCGAAAAGTGAAATATTGCTTATTGTAATACGTGCCCGTGCTTTGGATGCACTTTTTACGAAATATACAGCAGCTTGCATGTGTTTCCGCGAATACATTCACAAAGAATCCCCCTTCTTTGTAGGTTTGTAACATTCGACCTTGACGGCAGCCAAAATCAGAGCTCTCGCGAGACACTCGTATTAAGATCCGTTCAGCCATTTTGAAGTTATTGACATTTATTTCCGAAAATGTTCGAACACCTCCCACCACTTTCCTTTAAGAGATAGAGCAAAAAGTGTTTAACAAAAAATAATCGAATTTATCTCGGCCCTAAAATGGCAATGCATTTTACTATCTTTAATTTAAGAAAATTTTCCAAAAAATGGGTTTTTAAATTTAAGATGGCTATTACGCCCCCTGGCGACCATTTTGGAAAATTTAAAATAATTTCCAACATTTTTTCTTGGCCGCTCTACTCATAATTTTTTTTACCGTAAGTCTTTACGACACTTACTTTTCGAGATATAGCAGAGTGCCATTCTTAGTGGGCCACCCGGAACATTCGTGAATAAAAACCTAGTTAGGCCACCGAACAGTAACTATACGATAAGAAGGTTCACTCTCCGCGGCGGCACGTCAACGGTGTGTCTTCTTCCCCGGCGCACATTGGTCGATTTTCTAGAAAAGCTGGCCATAATAAGGTTTACCAGAAATAAGACAAAACGTTTAAAATATCGTGTTTTGGACAAAGATGCTTTATTGTTGAATTTTTGGATCATCTATATTTATATATAGAGTATATCAATTATCACTAACGATAGAAATCATGTATAAAAATCATTTGTATGTTCTTAAACCGTTTTAAAAAATGATTTTAAAAATCAAGGGCTAATTCGTTGTAAAAAAAAGGTTTTAAATTTTTAATTTGGTGATTCAAATTTCGTTTTTTGCAACGATTAATTCGGGAGTTTCATGAGCATAATAAATGTTAATTGGACGACAGAAACTCGTTGATGAGGGCCTGCAATTTTGCCATACAGGTATTTCAGAGATCGCTATTTTTTAAAATTGATCTAATAGTTACCAAACTTGTAAAAAATATAGAAGCATGTTCAAAAACACTTGCTTATATTATGGCTGTCCCGAGGTACCATCAAAGCCATATTTACAAAAATGAAAACTAAATTATAAATTTTATCTGCTGATTCAGCCAAAGGATTTATTACCTCTTTTTGTAATAACATCAGTCTTGCATCAGCAATAATGATTCTACCGAAGTTTCACCTTCAGTGTCACTTATACTGCATTATTATGGGATTAGGTGTGGGCAAAATAAGATTATCAATTAATCGACTAATCGATTAATATTTCAGAAAATATCGATTATATCTTGATTACTTTGGTTAATCGATTATTTGGATGAATCGATTATTTCGACGAATCGATTTTTTGCTTAATCGATGATATCGATTAATCGGATATTTCGACTAATCGATTATATCGATTAAGCGATATTTTTTGGCCTCCAAAACTTTGTCGTACGAAGGATATAAGTTGCAATTTTTTTGTCCCGCTTGCGTTTTGAGAATTATATACTGATGCTCAGACAAATTAGCTTCTACAAATATTAGAGCTAATACTTCATCAGCATTTAACTCTAAATGTAAATTAGCTTGATTGTTTTTGTTTTCAAAAATTTTGGCTTGCTCGGGTTCGTTACTAATAGTTTAGAGAACATTCGATGCAGATAAGTTACCACATGATCTGTAGCTCATTTATGCGGTATAAGTTAACTCTTGTGGTGTTGAATTTTCTCGGAGTGGTTTTGTTCTCCGTTTTTTTTGACTGGTCACTACACTCACTGAACGCTACTGTTTTGCGTCCTTTTACAATATTTTTTTAAATTTTTACAACAGTTGTAAGCCAATTTTATTTTTTTTCTAAAATCCTACTTGATTGATTCCACTTGGAAATATATTTATAGTAAAAAGCATTGCAAGTGGACCTAAATTCATTGGGAAAGTTTTGATATCCTGTTAATTCAGATATTTTTAATTTCAATTTAAGAAATTTACTTTGGTCGGGAAAGCCTTGAAGTATTTCAAACAATTGCTTATACGTTATACAGTGTGTCCAAAAAAGTATGCAATATAGGGAAAACTTCTTTATTATTGGTTTCTCAGAAAATTTTATTCTCGATAAAAGTTGATGCTTGCCCTGAAACAATAAATGAGCATTTCAGATTTTAAGTAAGGATTTTAGTGCGGGAGCAAATGCCATTTCCCGAAATCGCGTCAAGGATAAAGTACCTTAACTTATAAAGATACAGCAAAGTTCTTCCGAAATTAAAAAATAATCTAAATACGAAATTTGAGTTAATACGTTAAGCTCCATGAGACATAATGCGTATGTCACACCTACTTTTGTTTCCCGGGCCTCGAGACACATGTTTTGGCGCGACGCTCGCTTTTCTATTTCGCCGTGTAACTCGACCATGTGTCGCGCCTCTGTACAGTTCTTATGAGACTAGATAGAGTGTGGCCCAGGAAACCACAAGTTAATGTTAGCCCAGCATTTTGTTTCCATTTTTTTTTAGAAAAATTAAGTCTTAACAAAACAAACACCGCTGATATGATAATCTTTATTAACGAAAATCACAACTACTAGGATGCGTACGACATGGTTACCATCAAAATAGAGCGAATATGTAATAACAGTACCTATGATACATACGACATTGTTCATAAAAATACAACAAACACGTGCCTGCAGAGTATATTTGGTTTAATAGGCCGCGCGACACACAACCCGTGTCTCATAAAAAAAAGTTAATAAGAGAAAAGTCTTGCAGACTTTTTGAAAAAATCGAATTATTATACGAAATTGATGGCAATCAGAAGCAAAAACCACAATAAAAAAAGTTGGCCTGGAGGACCAGATTTTTCTCTCTCATGGTCACGCTTAACGTGTTAAGTATATCAACTTTTAATTTCTCTTTTTTTTTTCTTAAACGGTACGCTACTGGTGATTGTTTTGTTTTTTTGTTATTAGTATACTTGCCAAGCAACTTCAAAATTTATTTAAGATAGAAATTAGTTACATAATTGCATAATGTTTCAGTTTTTCCAGAGATAAAAGCCAGTTTAGGTATCAGTGTGTTGCAACCACATTTAAACACTTTGGGTCCAAAATAATTGTCCACAATAGTTTGGGTTAGTTAGGTTTTTATTGAAATTCAACCTGTGTGCGGCGAGAGTCCGCCAATCGTTGCCAAGCAACAAAGCAAAACACTACGATTCCTTTGTAGCGCTCGCAGTACACACACATCAAAGCTGCCGTGGTTGAGTGAACCTTCTTATCGTATAGTTAATGTTCGGTGGTTAGGCACTCTTAAATTGTTTATTATTTGACGTCAGATAAGAATCGTTTGTACTTCGTTAGTTTCAAAATTATATCCGATGGAGAATAGTTACCCTGTCCTCCTCCCGAATTAATGGAAACTGCCAGTGGCGCCATATAAAATCTGCTACTGTTAAAGTCCAGAATACATTATGAAAAAGAGTATAATCAACTCAAAACTTGGCAGAAGTAAAAGAAGACGAAAACTGTTATGAAAACGTTTTTAGCCTATTTTGTTGAAAAGGCGAAGACTGTGAAGAGATTTATTTTATGGGCTACATATTCTATGCTTAAATTCACATTGAATGGCAAAATAGTGCCTTTTCTCAAACAACCAATGATATGATAGGATACAGAGCGAACAAGTATAAAGTATTTAGAAGTGCGGATATTTCAAATGTTATCTGAAAACCGTATGTAAAAGTTTTGTTGGCTGCAATGATGTCACAAATTTAATTATAAAATATATTTTTTAAATGTAGTCTAATGTAGAGGGCGATTCAAACGAGAGTAAAAACTTTATTTTCGTTTATTTTCGTGGCCCATCAAATCTCATCGTCCTCCTCCAGGCTGGAGAACACCAAATTACAAAGCCTGAAGCTGATCACTAGGGAGTGACCCAACAAACCCTGTTTTTACCCCAGTCAGACTAGGGACCACCAAAGGAAAGAGTCTGAGGCCGATTCATCCAGTGGAAGCGGCCCTAGGTGGTAGATGCATACGCCTACTCGCATCGTCCGGCGAAAGACCACCCCAACAGAACTGGGAAGCGCTAAGTGGTTTTCCCGAATCACGTTCCGTTTCCGCGCTGGTGGTTCTGGGTTCCACAGTAGGTATAATAATATGGACATGATGGTGCTTCCAGGATCAAAATATTCCGAAGGTAAACTCCCCGGCCATTCGGATCTCCGGGCGCTGGGTGGCCCTGGGAGCCCTTCATTCCGCATTTCACAGACAACAAAGATACCAAACCAATTTAGAATTGATTTCTGCAACATAAGAGGCCTAAATACAAACATAAATTCGGTACACCAACATCTACAAGCAAATAGACCACACATACTAGCCCTTACAGAAACACAAGTATGCTCTACAACAACAACTGTGAACTACCCTTATCCTGGATACGACTTACATACCCCGATTTAAGTTCGGAATATGCCTTTTTGTCCGAAGCGACCTTTCATGTCACCGAGAGGAAACACTCGAACCGAACAACCTTGACGTCATGTGGCTCAAATTCACCGCCAAGGGATTAACCAAGTTTATATGTTGTCTCTATCGCCCTCCGAGCGATAGAGCCTACCAAAGCTTTTTTTCAACACTAGCTACCAATTTTGACTCAATACAGGTTGATCACCCCAGTTCACAAATAATCGTTCTGGGAGACTTCAATGTCCACAACACCAACTGGCTCAAACATCACAACAAGACCGACAACGAAGGTAGAGAGGCTGAAGCATTCGCCATCAGCTGCGGGCTTACTCAAATTGTAGACGAACCAACTCGAATCTCAGAGAGGGGCGAATTCGCCGCCCTCCTGGATCTTTTTCTAACCACCAATCCTGACCAGTACACAGTTACAGTTGGTCCGCCATTAGGTACTTCAGACCATAAACTTATTACTACGGTTTGTGAATTGCCACTCATACAGAAGGATCCACCATTGCCTCGCAGAATCTGGCATTACAATTCTGCAAACAGGGACGATCTAAGGGAGTTCTACCTAGATTTTCCTTGGCTCGACGTCTGCTTTGGCGCTGACGACCCGTTAGTCTGCTGCGAAAAGATCACGCAAGTAATCTCCTCAGGAATGGAAGCATACATCCCAAATTCCGTCAAGTTACCATCAAAAGGAAAGCCCTGGTTCGACAAAAGATGCGAAAGAGCTGTGGGTAGGAAACAGCAAGCCTACAAGTACTGGCAGCAAAATCAGACCGCTGAAAATCGGAATTATTTTGTCCAAGCGAGAAACGAATGCAAGCGTGTTATCGACGAAACTAAGGACAAACACAATCAAAGGATCAGGAATAAACTTTTGCAATGCCCCAGTGGCTCCAGGAATTTCTGGTCGGTAGCAAAGGCAGTAAGTAACAACTTTACAGATATGTCTCTCCCACCTTTGACAGACGAACGTGGCACCACGGCGACTACAGCCAGGGAAAAAGCAAACATGCTCGCTAAAATGTTTTCGTCGCACTCTACCTTAGACGTCCCCCAAGGCAAGACTCTCCCCACCATATCGAACATCAACACTACTATGGCAGAAGTCAAATTTCATCACCGTGATATTCGTAAAATCCTTAAAAATCTAGATACGCAAAAGGCATCAGGACCGGACGGAATACCTGCCATCGTCTTAAAGAACTGCGCCAACGAACTAACACCCGTTTTTTCCAGGCTTTTTTCTCTGTCTTACGGAAAAGGGATTTACCCATCTTCTTGGAAAGTCGCTAGAGTGCAACCTGTTCCAAAAAAGGCAAGAAAACCACGCCCTCAAACTATCGTCCAATTGCCTTGCTTCCAATAATCTCCAAAGTCATGGAACGTGTAGTCAATCAGCAACTACTCAAGTACCTCGAGAACAACAAAATAATCAGCGATAATCAATACGGCTTTCGCAAAGAGAGATCGACAGGAGATATATTGGCCTATGTCACTCATACAGGGTGTCCGGAAATAGCGTCGCCAAAATTACAGAGGGTTATTCTACATAACAAAACATGAACATTTTTTCATGTGAACATGGGTCCGAAAATGCATAGTTTCCAAGATACAGGGTGTCAAACTTTTTATAAAAAATCAGTTTTTTATTAATATCATACATATGATTTTACTGATTTTGTTGAAATTTTGCAGGGATATCTATAGTAATAAGGAGCTCATTTAGCCTTAATTAGATTAAAAATATAAAGTCCAGTGGCGTCCCGGAGGGCATCATACCGAATATTATTGACAAAAAAAGTGTGCGCCGCTGACTTTTTCAAACATTTTATATTTTTTTCGTATTAAACAACTAAAAATACCATATTTTTGACTCTTGAGTTGTTTTCGTATCTTGCGTCGTTTTCGATTAAAAAAGTAAAAACCGGTTTACTACATTTCCAAACTTTTTTGATAAAATCGATATTTTTATTTATATCTTAAATATGCTTTTACCGGTTTTGTTGAAATTTAATAGGGTTATCTGTAGTAACAGGCGGCTCATTTGGCGTTTATTAGATTGAAAATATAATGTCCAGTGGCGTCCCTGGGGGCATCATACCGAATATTATTGACAAAGAAATGTGCGCCACTGACTATTTTAAACATTTTATATATTTTTCGTATTAAGCAATTAAAAATACAAAATTTTTGTATCTTAAATTGTTTTCGTATCTTGCTTCATTTTTGAGTAAAAAATAAAACCAGTTTATTACAGCGTTTGATGTAGAATTTGGTGCCCTAAAGAAATGTAATAAACTGGTTTTTATTTTTTTTTTTCTCGAAAACGAAGCGAGATACGACAACAATTCAAGCAACAAAATTGTCGTATTTTTAGCTGCTTAATACGAAAAGAATATAAAATGTTTAAAAGAGTCAGTGGCGCACATTTCTTTGTCAATAATATTCCGTATGATGCCTACGGGACGCCACTGGACATTATATTTTTAATCTAATGAAGGCTAAATGAGCCGCCTATTACTACAGATAACACTATTAAATTTCAACAAAATCGGTAAAAGCATATTTAAGATATAAATCAAAATATCGATTTTATCAAAAAAGGTTGGAAATGTAATAAACTGGTTTTTACTTTTTTTATCGAAAACGAAGCAAGATACGAAAACAACTCAAGAATCAAAAATATTGTATTTTTTGTTGCTTAATACAAAAAAATATAAAATGTTTGAAAAAGTCAGCGGCGCACACTTTTTTGTCAATAATATTCGGTATGATGACCTCCGGGATGCCACTGGACTTAATATTTTTAATATAATTAAGGCTAAATGTGCCCCTTATTACTGCAGATAACCCTGCCAAATTTCAACAAAATCAGTAAAATCATATTTAAGATATTAACAAAAAACTGATTTTTTATAAAAAGTTTGACACCCTGTATCTTGGAAACTATGCATTTTCGGACCCATGTTCATATGAAAAATTTTCATGGTTTCTTATGTAGAATCACCATCTGTAATTTGGCGATGTTATTTCCGGACACCCTGTATATGGAGTAAGGCAATTGAGAACTACGGAGAGTCTCGAGCGATTGCGTTGGATATTTCAAAGGCATTCGACAGAGTTTGGCATGACGGACTGCTCAACAAACTACCGTCCTTCGGACTGCCAGCCTCTCTCTGCAGCTGGCTTGCCAGTTTCCTTAAGAGCCGATCTCTGCACGTTGCAGTCGATGGACACATCTCGGACACATTCACCATCAACGCGGGCGTGCCTCAGGGCGCAATACTTTCACCAACTCTGTTCCTCATCTATATTAATGACCTGCTGACCGAAACAAATAATCCTGTTTACAGTTTTGCAGATGACAGTACCCTTGTCTCCCACTTTAGATCAGAAAAACCCTTACCAGCGACTGAGACTCATTACCGTAGACAGGAGCAGATTACAGCAACTAATCAAGACCTGGAGAAAGTTCAAACTTGGGGCGACCGAAATTTGGTCCAGTTCAATGCAGCAAAGACCCAAGCAGCAACGTTTACCAAGAGGGCCAATACAGCGGGCCCTGACATCATTATGGCAGGGTCGACCATTCCTTCATCCTCGTCAATCGGACTGCTGGGTATCTCGGTCAACAGCAATATGTCCTGGCATGACCACGTTGCTAACATCGCAAAATTAGCCTCCCAGAAGCTTGGTGCGCTATTTCGCAACAAAAAACTCTATACACCACAGCAGTTGCTCTTGCTCTACAAGGCGCAAATAAGACCATGCTTAGAATATTGCTCACATATCTGGGGTGCCGCACCAAAGCACACCCTAAAGCTGCTGGATTCCATTCAGAAGAGAGCTGTGCGTCTCGTCGGCGACCCGGAGTTGACCCGGAATCTAGATAGTCTGGAACACCGCAGACATGTAGCCGAGATATCTCTGTTTTACAGATACTTTCACGGCAGATGTTCCCAGGATTTGGTTCGCCTCATCCCGCCCCTGGCAGCTCCTGTCAGACAGTCACGACAGACGGCAAGAGCGCATCAGTTCGTCGTACAACTGGAAACACCTAGAACATCGCTTTACAAGAACTCCTTTGTCTGACGCACTGCATCACTGTGGAACTCACTCCCAGGACATCTGTTTCCCACTAATTACAACTTACAAATATTCAAGAGCCGTGTCAATCAACATCTTCGCACACACACCGCTCATCGAGCGCCATAGGGTCTCCCTTTAGTGTGTGTGCCACTGCCATAAAAAAAAGGTAATAGAAAGTATTAAATACGGGATTTTTTTTGACGGAATTAAAATATATTTTCAAAAAACAATTCATCAAATTCAAAAGATAATGAAATAACACTGATATACTTTGTACCTGTAGTTAAGTAGGGCCACGTCATCCGATAAGTATAAATCCTCCATCAGTGAACCGTTTTTTTTTATATCAAACGAGCTCAATGCTCACTTTTGTAAACCACAGTATTTTCCTTTTGAGTGAGATTCACTTCTATTCCACAAGATTAAGCCTGCGCCAGCGAGAGTCCTACATATATATCTGAATTGATCAGCAGCCAAGGAGTAAGGCCCTTTTAGGTAATGTAATCGTCGCAAAATTAGTGACAAAATAAAAAAATTCAAAACATACTAAAATAGGTAAAAATGCCAAAACTTATTGAAGTTATGTAAAAAAGATTATGCCGAGGCAGTCGATGACAATAATGATCTCTGTCCAATGACAACAATCACCTCAGAATTCCAAAATTATGAAATCATGCTTCACAAAAAAATTATTGTTCTAGGCGACTCTTAAATGCGCTAGATGTTTTCGCCTCCTTGATATCTTCAAGTAGCTAGTATAAATCTAGACACACGAGTTAAAATGGTGACTTCTCGTATATTGCTGTTGAATGCCTAGGAATAGTTAGTCATGTGCTGTTTCTGCTGGGGTATTTATAGTTATGGTATGGTTATCCACGTTTCTTCTGAACTGTAATGTTATATACTAATTCAATAATATTACGATTTATATCGGACAAAATTCATAAAGTTTGAAAATTGGTAGGAATGTTAGGGATGACATGAGAAATACTAAACTGAAAAGTTCCACTCCTAAATAGTGGACATCGTTTTTGCCCACTTTTTCAAGTTTTCTAGGTTATTCGAGAACGGTGCATTTTTTGACAAAAAAATCTATATAAAAAATATTTCTTATAAAATTTTCTATCAAAAATATTTCTACACATTTTTTCCTAAAATTAATAATAATGTGAGAAATAAGGCGTGTTATACATAAGGGTTACTTGCATCTAACACAGTAAATGCAATCTAATCTAATGACAAGCTAATATTTAAGGGGGTGATTCGTGGACCCATTTTAAGAAAAAGCTTCATATGAACTTATGTCCTAAACGTCCTAACTTTTGAGATACAGGGTGGTAAAATTTTCGGAAAAAAATCTTTATAACAACTGTCATACTATAGTAGATATTTTTATGATATTTGGTGCATATCTTCTATGCATCAAGATGCATTTTCTAATGTACAAACCATTTTATTATTATTTCTACCAGTGGCGTCCGTACAGGTTTTGCATTGAATCTTTTTTGAGAAAAAATTGGTACGCCACGTTTTGTCTTAAAATAAAAAACATTTTTGAAATTCTCATTTATTTATGAGTAAATTTGATATCTTGATTTTCTTTCGTACGACGCATGGTTTTCAAAAAAATAAAAAATCGTTTTACTTCAGGGTCAAATCGCTAAAAATTTGATGCGGTAACTGTTGTGTGGAATTTTTTTTTCTTTTATCAAGAGAAAAAGCAGTGGCGTACCATTTTTTTCTCCAAAAATTTTCAATGCAAAACCCGTACGGACGCCACTGGTAGAAAAATAATAAATTTGTTTGTACATCAAAAAATGCATCTTGACGAATAAAAGATGTGTACCAAATTTCATAAAGATATCTGTAATGGTATCACAGTTATTATATAAAATGGAATTTTTCTGTGAAAACTTTACCACCCTGTATCTCAAAAGTTAAGACGCTTAGGACATAGGCTCATATGAAGTTTTTTTCTTGAAATGGGTCCAAGAATCACCCACTTAAATATCAGCATCTCATTAAGGAACACCCTGTATATAATACTCGTATAATATAAAGTCCAATGTTGAACGCCAAAAAATTGGCAGTATAGGCTACTGGCCTCACTTTAAACCAAAATAAATTTACTACTTTCGCTCCGTTAATCCTATAAAACCTCTCGATTTTTAAACAAGTAATATTGTATATGGATCGTTCTTGATTTCACACCACTCCAAAGGTAAAGTACTTGACGCTTTTTTGACGTGGTGTCCCCAGTAGTCCTAATCCATTTGAAGTGAAACTTCTTTACTGACGGGGAGACAATTTTCATAAGCGTCTAGATGCACCAGAATGGATTTCGATTGCGAAGCTTTGCGCATGCTCAGTTTTTGACACACATTTGGCAAAAGGCTTTCAATTCTTGGTAAATTGCTTACAGCAAGCCCGGTGGCGCAGTAGTTAGTACGCTGTGCTTGTGATAAGACGGTCCGGGTTCGATGCCCGTCAGTGGGCATAGATGTTTTTCATGCGTGAAATGAAATAGTCAACGTTTCATCATGCGCAAAGCTTCGCAATCGAAATCCATTCTGGTGCTGCTAAACGATTGTCAATTTTCGAGCGTTACGAAAATTTATATCGCGCCAGGGGAGTTCGACGAGTGCGTTAGCGGCGACAGGACGGGAAATACGCAAACGCGTCATTGGGAAACGGCCGGCAGGAGAGAAAATAGATGCGTAGCGCTGCATATAGCATCTAAGTATGTGTTAGTGGGAACGACCGGAAGGCATATTCACGGATCCTACCTATACGGTATAGTAGTAATCTTAGACAATTTAACGGTCTAAGGTAATAATGCGGTGCTGCGATTGATGTTCTGAATGTCAGGGGGTGTTGCACTTTTTACCGCGTATCAGAATTACCTATGCCTTTACGTTCCAGTGAATTACTTTCAACAGGTCTGATGGCGCAGTAGTCAGACCCTGTGATTGTGATACGTGGGACTCGCGTTTGTTTCCCGTCGGTGGCAAAACATGTTTGTTAAGGAAGAAGTTTAACTTCTAGCAGACATTGACAAGAACCCGCATTTACATTTAGCCCTCGTTATAAGAGCAATGCATGCATCATCGTAGTAATCTTAAGTCGTCAGAGTGTATGTAGTGGAAGAAAATAAAACTTGTTACACTGTCCAGTAAAAAATAGTGGTTATCGATTTATATTTTTACTTTTTTTGGTTAAGATCACTTTGGGCGCTTTGGACAATAAGCCATACATATATTCAGAGCTGTTTAAGATCATTTAAAAAATGATTTAAATCAAAGATCAAAGATACTTATCATTTGGACAAACGATTTAAATTAAAGATCGTTTTGTATATAAAAAAATTTAAATAATAAATCTTTTTTATATTCAAATCTTTTTACATTTTAAATCATTTTAGGAAATAATTTAAATCTTTTCAAAGTATTTAAATATTTTTTAAAATCTAATTCTTTTGAAAAGATTTAAATACTTCCTAAAATGATCTAAAATGTAAAAAAGATTGAAATCATTTGGTTGGTTATGTTCAACGAATTGGTGTCGTTGGTTATCTACCATTAAAAACCCCTTAGAGCATAATCAAAATGTTATTTATATAAATTAAGTGAAAAAAAGCAAAAGTGTGACGTTACCCAATCTAAATTTTAAAAAACAATACAATCTTAAATAGGTGCGTCAAAATAACATACAAAAACCAAATTAAAATGTTATTTCTTCTTATTATTCTTCTTCCTCGTACGTTAGGACTCAGAGTCCTCAGTAACGTGCCGTGGGTATAAGGGCGGGAGGGGCGAGCTATTTCGAGGGCGCCGAATGATGAGCCATTTGCAGTTTGCATTAGGAGGCTGGGTTAGATAGAAGGCGGGGGGGGGGGGGGCATTCGCCTCCCCCTGGCCCCCTATACGGCACGCTACTGAAAGTCCTGTGTTTTTCTTCAACTTCCTAGTCCTGGGATGCTGATGTCCAGCTTTCGTACCATCGCTTCGGTGGTCTTCCTGGGAGTCTGGAGCTGTTAGGTTTTTGGTCTTTGGCAATTTTTGCCATTCGGTCGTCAGCCATTCTCTCTACATGGTCTCTCCACGCTCTTATCCTTATTTTGGTCCATCTTACAACATCCGAAACCTCACAGGTATATCTAATTTCCTCACTCCTTTTCATATCGTATAGTGTGTGTCCTGTTATGGATCTTAGGACTCGCATATCTGTTGTTCTTAGCAAGCGCTTGGTTGTTGTGTTTTCCGCTCTTGTTTCTGCGGCGTATGTCATCACTGGTCTCACGCACGTTTTGTAGATTCTGACTTTACTCTCTATGCTCATGTGCTTGTTTCGCCAGATGATATCTCGTAAGTACCCCGATATTAGAGCGGCTTTTGATGTTTGATTTCTTACTTCCTCCTTTAGATTCCTGTTACTCTTGATATTAGCTCCAAGATATTTAAAGGTCATCACCTGTTCTACACTTTGATTGTAAACGGCGAGTTTGCATCTTCGGGGCTCTCTAAATGTGGTGAGTGATTGTATTTTCCGGGTAGATATTTCCATTTTATATTTATTTGTAGTTTGTTCGAACTTGTCTTTGTAGGTTGTCTTCATCAGCGTAGCACATTATTTTTATTTCTGCATTTCCCATTCGATATCCCCTTCCATTTTGTTTTGTTTTTATAATGATTTCATCCATGATGATGTTAAACAATATAGGGCTTAGGCTGTCTCCTTGTCTAATTCCTGTGTTGACGGGTATTCTCCTTTTTGTTCTATTTTTTGCTTTTACGAGTGTGCGATTGCCGGTGTTCAGCTCTCTGATGATGGACACAATATTCTGATGAACTTTCCTTTCTTCTAGGAGTTTTATGACGTCTGTCAGTCTTACTTTGTCAAATGCTTGGGTAAGATCTATGAAACACATGAACGCCGGTTTGTTGAATTCAATTGATTTTTTGGCTATTTGGCGGAGTATGAATATGGCATTTATAGTAGATCAATTGTGTCTGAAAAATGTTATTTATTATTTGTTATTAATGGAATATTTGTTATTAATGGAATTTTTGACACATTGTCGAATGTTTAAAAGCCGTTAGCATTCGCATAATTGGTAACTTTGCACTTCTTATTATGTTAGCCGATTATATTAATTAAAATGAGAACAGTAACAACATCAAACATACAAAATAGCTCATTATGTGCATGCTAGCAGCTTTTAAATATTTGACAATATGTCAAAAATTCCATTAAAAAACAAGCTTTATTTTTTTTTGAGAATTACTTTTTGATAAAATCAACTTGAAATTTGACAAAATCCTATTATTTCAATTATCTTTTTTTATATTTTTGATTTGAATTTTTCCTAGAAATATTTTTCTGGCGGAAAAATCTATTTTACTTTTTAGCTAGGTTTTTATGGTATTTTGTTTGCTTTTTACAGAGTGATTACTTGGTAAGGGGTTTGTTTATGACGCAGAAACTCATCGAAATTATCGGGAAAATATATCTTTCAGAAAGCAATAATAGAAAAGTTTCCCATATAGCCAATATATATTTAAAAAAGAAAATTAAGTAACACGCATTAAAAAAAAATCATTACAAAATACAAAATAAACATAGAACTAAAACACTTAGGATGCTGTATTTTATTATAGTTAAACTCTTTTTAATGATTTAAATATTTTTAATGATTTAAATCTAAATCTGTTTAAGGATTTAATTTTTTTGGAGATTTAAATCTTTTTACTGATTTAAATCCTTTTAGAAAGATCTAAATACTATTTTTAAATCAAAAATCAAAGATACTTTTCAGAAGGATTTAAAATCATAAATTAAAAATCACTTTCAGAAAAAATATTTAAACTCAAAGTATTTAAATCAAAAAATGTATTTAAATCACAAAAATGATTTAAATCTCACTGATGGTGACAACTCTGCATATATTTAACGAATTATAACCCTCGCCCTCATTTCGTTTGCGCTTTATGTACCAAACAATTAGACATTTTAGGGGAAATTGTTATATGACCTTTTTTGTAGAGAATTTTATGAGGAACAACTTTGTATAGAAGAACTTTTACCTACCATGCACTGTTTCATAGATATTCTGAAGAAAATTAAAATTGGGGTGGAAACAATGTTGTAAGGGATGAAGCACACACTTTAAGGGTGGGAACTTTTTAGTTTACTAATACACTGCGTCCGTTTATTATGGAATAGCTAAAAAAGTACTTAAACTTTAAACATTTGTATTCTCATCAACTTTTGCTCAATCTATTCCAATTTTTGATTATTAGGTAGATTTCCTCTTGGACTACTTAGTACAAAGTGGTTTGCCTTAGTTTAACTCTGTTTTATACAGGGTGATGTCGAAAATATCAAGGCACGTAAAATCATCTCATTTTAAAATTGGTGTTTAAAAAATTCAGAGTAATAAAAATTTGATCTTTATTAGCGTGTTGGTTACAGGTTTCTGTTAGGTAGTTCCTGTATTAATTACAGTGCAGTGCCGTTTGTGTTACTTAAAAAAAAATACGATTTCAAAAATCGTGATATTGCCTATTAATTATGAACTGAAAACTCTTCGTTGCTATAGTGATTTTCCTTACTATATTAGTTAGGTACATACTGAACGAGTTACAGAGCAGTACCACGGCACATATAACAACGTGGCAGTACCGTTCGTGTTAATAAAAAAATACAAACATATGATGTAGCTAATTATGGATTATGGAATAGGTAATAACAACAAAAATAACAATTTAAAGAACTAAACGAACAATTTAATTGTATGGAAAAAATAATAACGTGTATTTCCCCCACTAGCACTAGCACACGATTGGCATACTCAATATTAAATTTAGTACTGGTTGTAAATCGCTCCCTAGCGATTTTCTTTCCTAGGCAACTGAATGCCAATTTGGCAAAGTTATAAATTTATTGACAGAAATAGGTTGCCTTAACTACCTGTACTTTAAACACTTGAAATAACTTAAGTAGGTACGTCCATAATTGGCCGCATCACGATTTTTGCATTTTTGTATTAACACGAACGGCACTGTGCTGTAACTGGTACAGTATGTATCTAACTAAGATAGCAAGGAAAATCACTATAGCAACAAAGCGTTATCAGTTCATACTTACCTAATTGCCAATATTACTATTTTTAAAATTGTATTTTTTTAAGTAACACGAACGGCACTGCGCTGTAATTAGTACAGCAACTACCTAACCGAAACCTGTAACCAAGACGCTAATAAAATTAAATTTTTATTGCTTTGAGTTTTTTTAAATACCAATTTTAAAATGAGATGATTTTACATTCCTTAATATTTTCGACATCACCCTGTATAAAACAGAGTTAAAATAAGGCAAACCACTTTGTACTAAGTAATCCAAGAGTAAATCTACCTAATAATCAAAAAATGGAATAGATTGATCAAAAATTGATGAAAATACAAGCGTTTCAAATTTTATAACTTTTTTAGCTATTCCATAATAAATGGACGTGGTGTATTTATGCTATTCTTAATATTTCTACCAATTTTTAAAACTTTCTAAATTTTTTCCGATATATTACCATTTTAACTGTAATATTACTGAATTATACGTTAGTCAGCACAGTTTGGGATTTGAAGTGATGTGATAATAACGTCATAGGCCAGGTGGGGGTCTGCTAACTCATAGTATACTACTTTGAGAGTGTTCGTATTCATAGTTTGACACAGTGGTGGTCTTATTTAATTTATAACATACGAGGTCTATTTGACATCAGTTTAATTTGTTATCCAGAAAACGTTCCTAAGATCTTTACTTCCTCTGATGCGTTATCTCTAAAGTTACTGTCAGCTCGGTCTTGTAGTAAAGAACAGTTTTATTATTTTAAATGAAATGCCCTATATTTTATTGCATTTTTTATAGAACATGTTTTATGTCTAAAATTAAACAGTTTTGAGATATTTTGGTATAGATGACCAAAAAGTTGGGTAAAAGATTGGGCTTCATTTTAAAATTTAAGAGAATTGTTCGCTTGACGCTTTTTGTGACATGTTACCATAATGGAGATATAAAATACTTTTACTCTCGTTTGGATCACCCTGTCCAACTTGCTTTATCCACAATTGAGTAGACTCGATAATTTACCTTGTCCAATTATGCATGTTAATATTAAGAGAGATAGCTTGAAAAACCATTCCATTGTGAAGCAAAATTGATTCGGCTTCTTCAGACTTGCCACCTAAAAGAGCCATGTGAGCTTTTTGTTCAGCTTTCGACGGCAGATCCTAAAAGAAAATCAAAAGAAATCTTACATTTTGTTAAAATTTAAACCTAAACTGAAATATGCTTGAACGTCTGGGTAAGACTGAAAAGACGCCAAAAAGAAGAGCTTGCATGAACCTCGAGACGTGAGACCACAAAGCCTTAGATTTCTGGCAAAGATGTGGTAAATGTTTGCATTTCCATCTGCTATCTGCATCTTCATTCAAATAATTTTTAAAAGCCCCAATGGCATACCAAACTGTCGATACCTTGTGAAATAGTTAACAGTGTGTTTATCAAACTTAAACTTGTTATCCATAGGGGTCTTTTAAAATTGGCGCCAAATATCCATGCCGGAAAATGACTATGGAAAAACTACTTTTTTTCAACGAAGAATCTATGTAAACCAGTGTTAGATCATAGTCGATTCTTTTATAATTATAACAGATCTTTTCGCCATACATTTATATGCAAAACAATTTACCTATGGATTTACTTTTTCGACATACATGTGAGCGTTTAGAATAATTGATACAGTTCACAAAAATATTTGTTTTTCATTTAGGCGTTAACAACCAGCAAAAGTCACGCTTGGCAATTGCAAATTTACAAAGTCCCGTTTATGTATTTTACAAAGTGATGTCGAATAAACTCTGGAAGCCACTAAGGTCGGCCAGGTTTAATCCCACTTAATAATTGAACACTTACTATCCAGTAATATCTTCAGTGTTCTAGAATCATAGGCCGTTCCAAAGCTCGAAAAGGTAGGATCTGAACCAATATACTTTTATTTTACACAGCAAATTTCATGGCAATGTAATCCAAAGCCTTGGCCAAATCACAAACAAAGTGATTCCTCAAGCTATTCTATTTTGTATTGAGCTCTGGTAAACTCACTTGCACTGAATCTCTAGGCCTAGGACGTTGTTACCAATATTTAACCTACTAGTGTTGCGCGATCGTGACCTCTCCAGGTTTCATATTATGTAGGTATCTTAAAATGCGAGTTGTATCTACCAATATTTAATCCATCGGTGTTGCGCGATCGGTATATATCCTGGTTTCAAATGATGAACCTCGAAACCGTGTTTATTGAAGGCACTGGCATTTGTGTAGGGGGACTCACACCATTCGCTCCTGGGATATTTTCCCTATTTTTTTGCTGAGAAATAGCAGCTCGTGAACTAGCGGTCTCTTTCTGAACGTTTTAGTAGAAGATACGTCACAGGTAGGTTTTGCTCCAATCAGAGCACACCTTTAAGAATTACAATAATTATGTGTTTTAGAATAGGTAAGTCATTACGAAAAAACCTCTCATATTATATTTTAACCATCGACAGAGTCTTGAGAGCTACCTGGTTATCACAATCAATCGTATCAGTTAACGCAGTAGGAAACACTGTCACGATACCTGAGGCTTAGGGTGATTTCCCTTTTTGTACCGTCTTAAATGAAACCCTCTCCCCTACTTGTTTGCCAGATTGGTTGTTATTCTACATTGGTATTATCATTATCATCATCATCATCATCACCATCATCAATCAGTGTGAATAAGACTACTGCTGGACATAGACTTTCCTTAAAATTCACTGCATTTCGCGCTCATGTAGCATTTGAATCGAATTTACCTTAAATATCTTTAAATAAATGGGTCCACTTTAGTGGATGCTGGAAGATCATAATTTTTACTCTGTAAATTAATTACATTGTTACATCAGTAGCGAAAATAAAAGCTAAGTGTTATGTCATTGTTAAGAGACATTTGTCGATACTTTGTATTCGGGATGATTGGGTGTATGCATGAATAAATGGCACTTGTTGCATCAATAAGGAATTTTAAGCAACACAAAAATAAATATATTTTTTTGACATATCTTTCGCCTCAAGAAATTTTGATTCGTAATGGCAATATCAAGTCTACCAACGATTAAAAAAGCTTTTGGGACCTGAATGTCGATTTGCTTTGCGGACATATCTTGAACATGAGGATTTTCGGAATTGTGTGATCGGCTCAGAGGAAGCTTTGAAGAAAATCGCTAGACTAAGTCAAAAATAATTTTACCCTTGATCCAATATATTATGTAGGTACATTTTCAACAGTCGAAACCAGCCGATGAAGTGTGGAAAAAGTTGAATGGGTTTCATGACTGGTATGACTAGGAAGGTGGAACTTCTTCAAACTTTGATAACCAGAAGATTGGAAAGCTGTAAACCTGTGTTAATCGAATCATGATTATTGATCATAGACGTTCTGCTGTTGGTTTTCATGTCAGCGATAATTAGATTGGTACACTTTTACTGGCTGGTTTACCTAAGGTTTACAAACCTATGATTACAGGGATCGAAAGTTCGGGTGTTGCAATCGCAGGTGCATGGTTTTCACTGTGAAAAGAAAAAAGCATGGGTCTAGGGAAATGATAATCTACTGGGGCTGTCAGAATAAAAAAAAGTGTTATGTCATTGTTAAGTGGCATTTGTCTATTACTTTGTTTTCGATATAATTGGGTGTATGCATGAATATAATCGACGTACCTTTGTTTCTATAAGCACTCTATATCGATCGCCATTTTACTAGTTGTTCCGTCCATCTATTATCGGACCTCTTATTAGCATGTCGAGTTCCATTT
This sequence comes from Pissodes strobi, assembly GCA_016904865.1. NCBI lineage: Eukaryota > Metazoa > Arthropoda > Insecta > Coleoptera > Curculionidae > Pissodes > Pissodes strobi. The sequence goes on along the minus strand of MU184323.1, from coordinate 46,538 downwards.
AAGTCTTTCATTGCTTGCTCGGCTACACAGTTTTTAAAAAGGGACTTTTTTATTAGAGTTAAAGTGTCTGCCTCGTATGTAAGAACACGCTGATTAAAGACTTTTCTCCAAGGTTGCAGGTGATGGAGACATCTCAGACACAGTCACCATTAATGTAGGCGTGCCTCAGGGCGCAATACTTTCACCATCTCTGTTCTTCATTTATATTAATGATCTGATAACCGACACCAACAATCCTGTTTACAGTTTTGCAGATGACAGTACCCTTGTCTCCCAATTTAAATCAGAAAAACCTTACCAGCGACTGAGACTTATCACCGCAGACCGGAGCAGATTACAACAATTAATCAAGATCTGGAGAAAGTTTGAACTTGAGGCGACATCAATTTGTTCCAGTTCAATGCAGGAAAAACACAAGCAGCTACGTTTACTAAGAAAATCAATACGGCGAGCCCTGACATCATTATGGCAGGATCGACAATTCCTTCATCCTCGTCAATCGGACTACTGGGTGTCTCGGTTAACAGCAATACGTTCTGGCATAACCACGTTGCTAACATCGCAAAATCAGCCTCGAAACAAAAAACTGTATACATCGCAGCAGCTGCTCTTGCTCTACAAAGCGCAAATAAGACCGTGCTTAGAATATTGCTCACACATCTGGAGTGCCGCACCTAAGCACACCTTAAAGCTACTGGATTCCATTCAGAAGAGAGCTATGCGTCTCGTCGGCAATTCGGAGTTGACCTGGGAACTGGATAATCTGAAACAGCGCAGACATGTAGTCCAGAATCCCGCAGATATTTTCACGGCAATGTTTCCAGGATTTGGCCCGCCTCTTGCAACGCCTGTCAGACAGTCACCACAGAACGCACCCCTTTGCCATACAACTAGAAACACCTAAAACGTTTTACAGATTTTTTTATCTGGCGCACTGCATCACTGTGGAACTCATTCCCAGGACATCTGTTTCCCCCTCATTACAACCTATAGCTATTCAAAAACCGTGTCAATCAACATCTTCGCACACACACCGGTCGTCGAGTGCCATAGGATCTCCCTTTAGTGTGTGTGCCATTACCATAAAAAAGGATATTGGTACATCGGATTTAAATACGCTTCCGAACTTACTAAACGCTAAAACATACGCCATTGAGGTTCGTAAATACGTATGCTAGCGATATTATATATAGTTTTAGTAAGGTGAAGTCTCCTTGTCGTATTCCTATATGGTCGCGAAACCTAGCTGTGACTTCGTGTATTTTTACGTGCGTGATCATACAAATATTTTCAAAGGCTGGAATATGTGGAGTCAGTACGATGCGACAGTTTGTTAAGGTTTTGAAAATTATTGTTTAATTAATCGAATCAGATGCGTTTTCAATTTTCTTATCGTAAAAGAGTAAAATGAAAGGTCTATATTCTATTCAATGCATTTTACACTTAGTAAGTACCTTGACAACGAGCAAAATATTATTTGTACCGTAACCCGGCGTCAAAACTGTTTGCTCTTTTGTTTGATATCTGATTCTGTCTAGCTCGGGAGCACCCGCGTGCAATCTTATTTTTGGTGTCTTTATGTAACATCGAATGGAATATGCATATCTACATTTAATGCTATAATTTAAAACAACCTTCTTTAAATATGTATTATGTTTTAATCTGTATGTGTATGCCTGCCTATATGTATACATATGAGCCGTAAGTTTACGTATACAAATTAATAATAACATGCAAACTAAAAGGTCTAACAAATTCCAGTGGGAACTAAACTTATACGTAGTAAGTATATATAATATATGTATGTATAATATATACAACCTTCTCCTGCTTTAGGAGAGTTGCGAATTACGATATAATTTGGTGCATGTTTAAATTATTTAATATTTCATGGCCATTGAAATAATGGCTAAATTACTGAGTATTGAGTCTTTTTTGGCTCTCAATGATTGTTTTTAAGGTTTTCAAGTTACTAAAGGACTTCTTAGCAGTTGCAACTGAAACCATTAAGGCGAGTAAGATTCTTAAAGCTATGGTAAATTTGGAAACATCGATACGAAATAATTTTCAAACATGTATTGTAAAATTATTTGAGGCTCATTTCATGCCTCTGTTGCAAATTGTAAACATAAAGCCTTTATTTAATTGAACAAGTCAATGTCTAACTCTTCGTGTAATTCATCTTGACCCTTTATTTATAAAGCTTTGCAGTGTTTCAGCAAGGCTTCATCCGAGTGACTTCCATGTTTGGAGTGACAACCAAAAACATCGTTAAATATTTGAAGCTATTCAAACCTGCTGTGAAGGACTGATAATATTTGAACTAAAATTTACTGGGTAAATAAATTTAAACTTAAATTTAACTTCAGATATAAAGATTATGCTTATTTGCAAAACACTTAGTGGATATTATGTCTTTTGAGCGTCCCTGTAACAGGCGTCCGCATGCTTTGCATGCTCACAGCGGTCCTGACAACGATATAATATTGACGTTGTTCCATTGTAACGGTTTTTACCCTAGTATACCTATATTATACCGTTGTTTGAATAAAAACAACGATTATACTTAAAGGATTCACATAGTTGAAAGTAGTATTTGTTCTGTTCTGCCTTGCTCTTAGCGAATGACAACTTTGAATGTTTTTAAATATCGTGGTATGAATGGTACCTATTCTATAGAAGCAAGATCTTTATTACTGCAGTAGCACCCCTGGCGCCTATGAGCACGAAACATTCTTATCTTCAGTGGGTCAAGTTTTTTATCTTTATCACAATCTTATTGAATTTTTCAATATAGGACGTCACTGGTCCTGATCCCAGAGTGTAAATTGCACAAGTGCTAACTAAGTAACCCTAATGGAGCTTCAAATTCAAAAGTTAATAAAATATGTGCTATTTTGAACGTTTTTATTGTATTTTAACCATTTTAATTTTTAGATTTCTCGCTTTTGACAACCGGAGCAGATTTGTTCATTGAAAATTGAAAAATCAAATATTTTCAGGTTTTCTACGTTTTCTGAGCTTCGTTATGGTAATTTAATTAGCACTTATGCAATCTACACCCTTGAATCAGGACCCAACAGGTCCTATATTAAATATTTGAACAAAACTGTGGGCGAAAAAAGGCAAATAATTTGATCTAAAAAGATGAATCATTCACAACAATATAGAAAATATTTACATGCTACTCTTAGTTATACGCATATGAATGATTCTCATAGATATCATATTATAATTTGTATAAAAGAAAATGATTATATTAAAAATTTAACTTAATGGAAATCAAAATCATACCTTAATATTTTGAATGTAGTACACTTTTTCATAATGATTGATATTAGCAAAAGCTTCTTCAGCTATGTCAATGGTCTCGGAATTTGATTGGGTAGACAAGACAGCCAAGCACGCCCAAACCATTTCATTGTTTACACTTCTGCATAAGTCTAGGGCTTCTGTCCATTTATTATCATGTATTTTTCTAAAAATGGTAATATGACATGAAGTATGGAGAACTATCCTGTAAAGGACAAGGCATATGCAGAACTATTTTGAAAAAAAAAACACTCGGCGAGGAGGAGAGACTATTTTGAAACTACTTTATTTATATTCATAGCTGTAGCTGTAATATACAGGGTGTCCGGAAATACCGTTCGAATAATTTTAGGAGTGATTCTATACAGTGTGTCCAAAAGAGTATGCAACATATGGGAAACTTTTTTATTATTGGTTTCTCAAAAATTTTTATTCTTGATAAAAGTTGGTGCTTGCCCTAAAACAGTAAATGAGTATTTCAAATTTTCCGTACTGCTTTTAGTGCGGGCGCAAATGTAATTTTTTCGAAATCGCGTCAAGAGTAAAGTACCTTAATTTATAAAGATACAGCAAAATCTTATAAGGAAAAGTTCCTCCAAATTAAAAAGGTAATCTAAATATGAAATTTGAGTTAAGTACATCAACTTTTAATTTTTTTTCCTTTTTCTCGATTTTTTCTTAAACGTTACGCCACTGGAGACTGTTTTGTTCTTTTGTTATTTGTATACTTGCCAAGTAACTTCAAAATTTATTTAAGATAGAAATTAGTTACATAGTTGCATAATGATGCAGTTTTTCCAGAGATAATAGCCAGTTTAGGTATCAGTGTGTTGCAAACACATTTAAACACTTTTGATTCAAAATTTTTTCCACTCAAAATCATGAATAGACCCAACTCTTTTCATTTCATGTAAAACAACTAATAATTTATTTATCTTTTGCACCCGATGAGTAAAATATGCCCAAGTATCCTAAAAAGCCATATAAAATATTTGGTCTTGAAGAGTAGGCCATGCACTTGGAATAAAAACAAATAAATAGCAATAATTTTACTTCGATGTGACATATGAAATTAATTATTATTGAGTCAGTCATTCCAATAATTATTGTATTTTGTAATAATTATTGTGGACAATTATTTTGGACCAAAATTGTTTAAATGTGTTTCTAACACACTGATACCTAAACTGGCTTTTATCTCTGTAAAAACTGAAACATTATGCAACTATGTAACTAATGTCTACTTTAAATAAATTTTGAAGTTGCTTGGCAAGTATACTAATAACAAAAGAACAAAGCATTCACCGATGGCGTAACGTTTGAGAAAAAAATCGAGAAAAAAAGGGAAATTAAAAATTGATGTACTTAACTCAAATTTCATATTTAGATTACTTTTTTAATTTGGAAGAACTTTTCTTTATAAGATTTTGTTGTATCTTTATAAATTAAGGTACTTTACTCTTGACGCGATTTCGGAAAAATGACATTTGGGTCCGCACTAAAAGCAGTACGTAAAATTTGAAATACTCGTTTACTGTTTTAGGGCAAGCACCAACTTTTATGAAGAATAAAATTTTTTGAGAATCCAATAATACAGAAGTTTCCCATATGTTGCATACTTTTTTGGACACACTGTATAAGAAAACATGAACATTTTTTCATATGAACATGGGTCCGAAAATGTATAGTTTCCAAACTTCTTATAAAAATCAGTTTTTTGTTAATATCTTAAATATGATTTTACTGATTTTGTTGAAATTTGGCAGTGTTATCTGTAGTAATAAGGGGCTCATTAAACCCTAATTAGATTAAAAATATAAAGTCCAGTGGCGTCCCGGGGGGCATCATACCGAATATTATTGACAAAAAAAAGTGTGCGCCACTGACTTTTTCAAATATTTTATATTTTTTTCGTATTAAGCAACTAAAAATACAATACTTTTGATTACCGAGTTGTTTTAGTTTCTTGCTTCGTTTTCGATAAAAAAAAGTCAAAACCGGTTTATTACATTTCCAAATTTTTTTGATAAAATCGATATTTTTATTTATATCTTAAATATGCTTTTACCGATTTTGTTGAAATTTAATAGGGTTATCTGTAGTAATAGGCGGCTTATTTAGCCTTAATTAAATTAGAAATATAATGTCCAGTGGCGTCCCGGGGGGCAAAATAATACCGAATATTATTGGCAAATAAATGTGTGCCACTGACTCTTTTAAACATTTTATATTTCTTTCGTATTAAGCAACTAAAAATACAACATTTTTGTTTCTTGAATTATTTTCGTATCTTGCTTCGTTTTCGAGAAAAAAATAAAACCAGTTTATTACAGCGTTTGATGTAGAATTTGGTGCCCTAAAGAAATGTAATAAACTGGTTTTTATTTTTTTCTCGAAAACGAAGCAAGATACGAAAACAATTCAAGAAACAAGAATGTTGTATTTTTAGTTGCTTAATACGAAAAAAAAAATGTTTAAAAGAGTCAGTGGCGCACATTATATTCGGTATGATGCCCTCCGGGACGCCACTGGACATTATATTTCTAATTTGATTAAGGCTAAATGAGCCGCCTATTACTACAGATAACCCTATTAAATTTCAACAAAATCGGTAAAAGCATATTTAAGATATAAATATAAATATCGATTTTATCAAGAAAGTTTGGAAATGTAATAAACCCGTTTTTACTTTTTTTATCGAAAACGAAGCAAGATACGAGAACAACTCGATAATCAAAAATATTGTATTTTTAGTTGGTTAATACGAAAAAATATGAAATGTTTGAAAAAGTCAGTGGCGCACACTTGTTTTGTCAATAATATTAGGTATGATGCCCCCCGGGACGCCACTGGACATTATATTTTTAATCTAATTATAGCTAAATGAGCCTCTTAGTACTACAGATAACACTGCCAAATTTCAACAAAATCAATAAATTCATATTTAAGATATTAACAAAAAACTGATTTTTTATAAAAAGTTTGACACCCTGTATCTTGGAAACTATGCATTTTCGGACCCATGTTCATATGAAAAAATTTTCATGTTTTCTTATGTAGAATCACTCCTGAAATTATTCGAATGGTATTTCCGGACACCCTGTATACAATTTAAAAATATCAAATAACCCAAAATTAATTTTATTTGATGTGAAATAGATATTTATTATACAACGGAAAAAAGTATTAGATTTTAGCTCGAGGTTGTGTTGCCTCCCGACGCGAAGCGGAGGGAGACAAAAAACCGAGAGCTAAAATCTAATATGTTTCCCGTGTATAATACACTATTTTTTTCTGTGACTGGAAAAACGACGATTTAATATTGAAAAAACATATTACTACAATATATTAAAGTCAGAAAATTATCGATGTGAAATTTGAATTTTTAAACTGGTAGGCTGTTTTACTTATAGTGATAATAAACCTGCGTTGCTAAGGAAACCTTTAAAGTAATTAAATATCTGTCAATTTAATTCTGTGATTTGATTTATGTGTATATGTGTAGGCATAGCCGGGAAAAAAGTAGTCACTCTTTTCCCGGGGAAAAAAGTAATTTCATAAAAAGGGATATTTTGTTACCTGGCAACAGACATAAAATGTTAAACGTTTTTCCCGTCACAGAAAAAAATTTATTTTTTTTACAGCCGCACGCAAAATAACTAATTACTAAATTCAAATGAAATCGCAAAATCGACGAATGCCGTGGATCCTTATTTTGCGCTCTAGCGCGAACATGGAAAAGAAAATTCTCCCTTTTTCCGTCGAGTGTGCTGAATGGTCATGAAAATCGAAGATAAATAAATTACAGTCGTGCGTTTGTTACAGTTTGTTGCTGGCACTCCTGTTCTAAATATACCCGAAGCCCGAATATAATATGCCAAAACTGACAGCCATTTGCAATTTTTAGAATAAGTATAGAGAAAAATGTGCATTTAATTTTAAAAAATGCGGCTGTAGAACAAGTTCTGTGTGTTTTTCGAGCGCAAAGTAAGATTGCCGTTTTCGAAAGATTACTGCGCTCCGCTACGCGCCGCGCAGTAATATTCTTTCTCAAGCGGCAATCCGTTACTTTGCGCTCTAAATACACAAATAACTATTTTAGCATTCCACCCGGTGGGGTTGCGCGAATTGTCACTTTAAAACCTTTGGCGACTTAAGAATTTTAAGTGTTCTTGGGGGAAAAACATTTTAATGGTTGGGCATGTGCTTATGCCAAATGTTTCGAGGAGAACAACAAAAAGCAAGCCTTGAAAGATAGTATTAAAAAATCTTTGGGAAATAGTGAGTCAGAAAAGATTTTTCACGCGCGTTAGCACATTATACTGACCAAAAATATGGGAACTGAAAAGGTAGTCAAAAAATGATTTTTCACGCGGGATAGCACGTACGCTGCCCAAAAATATGAGGGCTCGGAACAGTTAGTCTGAAAAAAGTCTTCATGCTCGGCAACTCGTTACGCTGCGCGCTGCCCAAAAATATAGGAACTCTGAAAAGATAGTCAGATAAAAATCTTCACGTTCGCTGCCCAAATGAAGGAATGAATGAATGATTAATCAATATTGACCAACTCGTGAAAAGTATGTCTGAGTACCAGAGGCCCGTGGAAAGTAAATAAGTAGTCAAGAAAAAGTCATTTCGTCGTAGAAAGCGGTACCTTTTTCCAATTCGGGTCCGGAAAAGTACTACAAGTTGTAAAAGGAAACTCTGTTCGTCGCCAGGCGTGATGTAGTGATGAAAGTAACAAGGCTTGGATTGCATGTTACGGATTAACATTAAGACCTAGAGAGTAAGTTTGGCTGTAGTACATAATGATTAGGGTACCTGTATTTACCAAAACATACCTGATACTCTTGATATTGTTATGAACTGGCATTATAACTCAGTGCTAGTGCCAATCTGTATTTTATTTATTAGGGAATGTAGAATTTACCTTACCATAATCTGATTTTAGTTTGGGGGAGAGTCAGAGACAAAATAAATAACAGCCGGATAAGTGTTAATAATGCTAGTTAGTTTTCTTCGTATTATGTAACATCTTAAAAAACGACAGCAGGTCATGATAGAAATTACCTTAACATTTTGGGATCAACCACTGAATCAATATAAAAATCTCCCTTAAATTTGAAAAATCAATTAGTATTTTGAAATGAAAAGTGGCTTGACCTACGCTCATTTCCATATAACTAGGGTTACATTCGGGTACAGAACAGGTGGAATGGAGCTACTGACTAGGTGGAGGAACAGCATCGTTGCTCAGGGCGTCTAGGTAAAATATTTTCATATCAATAGGGTCAACACACTGGTTTTAGAAGAAAATTAACAGGAATGGAAGAAAAAGCCGCGAATACAGTAGGTAAGCAAAAAGGTGTAATCGGCGTTCATTTCACTGGATTATCCAAGGAAATTGGAATTAAAACGCATATTTTCCCTTTCCCAGAATATATAGTTTAAAACGAGCTAGCAAGATTTAGTATGTAATTCTAGCAAGTTTTGTGTTGCAAGCAAGGAAGGACCTAGCCCTGTGATGTCATTTGTATTCCCAATTTTTCATGCAAAATATAAACCCTAATGTTTTTGAAATCGTGCTCTTATCAGATGCGTATGGAGGCCAAAATATCATTGGTTAAATTTGAAATGCGGTTTACAAAAAGGTTTAAGGTTAATATTCCTCCTCATATCTTCCTAATGTGTTGTCATTCCATTTATTATAATGTTCGACTTATCCCTTTTAAAAAAAAGAAGCTAAATTAAGGTCAAATCTGGAGGCAATGATCACAAGAACCCGCATCACCGTTTGTGGTTGTTATGTCAAAAAAGTAAAAAGTTAAGATACAACAATACTTAAAACAGATAAAGTACAAAAAATATGATTCGTTGATTTGATCCAAGACATAGGTACACTGAGAAGTACATAGTATTTCAAATTTGGAAAGAAATAAATTTGAATATTCATATTTCCGTACATCAAAGCGTTCCACTGATTGCCCCGAGACGTGAGAATTGTTTTTAGCTTCTGACAAAAGAATATCAACAATGGATGTCCTGAATTTTGTAGGCCATTTCTATATAATGTTCCTATATTATAAAAATTTTATATTATTTAAATCGTAGTTTGGGTTAGTTTTTAAATAAAAGGTGTGCAAAAAGGCTAATGAGCTTGCTTTACCTAATACCTACAAATATTAATTTATTTCTATAGAATTCTCAATTTATACCACTAGCATATAGGTACAGTTTCTTCTTTAATTTGTATTAACTTTACTCCATTTCACTAGTGGGAATATATCCTTTTAAAAGTTGTACAATCTTATTATCCTAACTAATATTATAAATGCGAATGTGAGTTTGTTACGCTTTCACGCGTAAATTACTCAACCGATCATCATGAAATTTTGTACAGATATTTTCAAGAGTATAGTAAAGGACATAGGACACTTTTAGTCTTTACCCGCTGCTTCGCTCGCGTTGATTTTTAAGGTTAGTTTTAATTATATTTTCTACGCGTAAACTACTCAACCGATCATCATGAAATTTTGTACAGATATTTTCAAGAGTATAGTAAAGGACATAGGACACTTTTAGTCTTTACCCGCGGCTTCGCTCACGTTGATTTTTACGGTTAGTTTTAATCCTATTTTCTACGCGTAAACTACTCTACCGATCATCATGAAGTTTTGTACAGATATTTTTAAGAGTATAGTAAAGGACATAGGACAGCTTTAGTCTTTACCCGCGGCTTCGCTCACGTGGATTTTTACGGTTAGTTTTAATCCTATTTTCTACGCGTAAACTACTCAACCGATCATCAAGAAATTTTGTACAGATATTTTCAAGAGTATAGTAAAGGACATAGGACACTTTTAGTCTTTACCCGCGGCTAAGGTCGCGTTGATTTTTACGGTCAGTTTTAATCCTATTTTCTACGCCTAAACTACTCAACCGATCATCATGAAGTTTTTTACAGATATTTTCAAGAGTGTAGTAAAGGACATAGGACAGTTTTTACCCGCGACTTTGCTCGCGTTGATGTACTTAAATAACTGCCAAAGATCATTAAAAAGTAAGATATGAAATTTGGTACAGATATTTTCAAAAGTATAGTACTTTTAGCTTTTACCCACGGCTTCGCTCGCGTTGATTTTTATGGTTAGTTTTAATCCTATTTTTCACGCGTAAACTACTGAACGGATCATATGAAATTTTGTACAAATATTTTCAAGACAATAGTAAAAGACATAGGACACTTTTAGTCTTTACCCGCGGTTTCGCTCGCGTTGATGTACTTAAATAACTGCTAAAGATCATTAAAAAGTTAGATATCATGAAATTTCGTACAGATATTTTCAAAAGTATAGTAATCACATCCGACACTTTTAGCTTTTACCGGCGGCTTCGCTCGCGTTGAGTTTTGCGGTTAGTTTTAATCCTATTTTCCACGCGTAAACTACTCAACCGATCATCATGAATTTTTTTACCGATATTTTCAAGAGTATAGTAAGGGACATAGGACAGTTTTTACCCGCAGCTTCGCTCGCGTTGATGTACTTAAATAACTGCCAAAGATCATTAAAAAGTAAGATATGAAATTTTGTACAGATAGTTTCAAGAGTATAGTAAAGGACATAGGACACTTTTAGCTCTTACCCGCGGCTTTGCTCGCGTTTATTTTTATGGTTAGTTCTAATCCTATTTTCCACGCGTAAACTACTGAACCGATCATCATGAAATTTTGTACAGATATTTTCAAGAGTATAGTAAAAGATATAGAACACTTTTAGTCTTTACTCGCGGCCTCGCTCGCTTTGATTTTTATGGTTAGTTTCATTCCTATTTTCCACGCCTAAACTACTCAACCGTTCATCATGAAATGTTTTACAGATATTTTCAAGAGTATAGTAGAGGATCTAGGGCAGTTTTAGATTTTACCCGAGGCTTCGCTCGCGTTGATTTTTACGGTTAGCTTTAATCCTATTTTCCACGCGTAAACTTCTCAACCGATCATCATGAATTTTTTGCAGATATTTTCAAGAGTATAGTAGAGGACATAAGACAGTTTTTACACGCGCCTTCGCTCGCGTTGATGTACTTAAATAACTGTCAAAGATCATTAAAAAGTAAAATATCATGAAAGTTTGTACAGATATTTTCATGAGTATATTGTGGACAATGTATACGGGGGTTTCATTACTATAGAAACGCAATGTTGTGATTGATCATTAAGTGTCAACACTTTGGCGTTTGAAAGTGTAGTTCGTGTTATGCCGGACATACACATTTGGCCAAGTTTGGCAAACCTCGACCAACACGAATGTGTGTGAGGTCTGTTTGTCGAGATTGGCCGCGATTTGGCAAAGTTTGCCGGTGTTCGCCTCGTTGTCGGTAAATCGTGACAAATCAAAGGGATTCGAGCAAGTCTTTGGTGCCGTCCACAAACATTTTGACGATACGTCTATTGTGTGGTTGCCATAATTGTACATAAATGATTCGCCAAATGTTTCGGCAAATATATTGGCCAATGTGAAGTGCCGAAAAATTGTGGAGTTTTCGTAAAGTTGTTGCCCCAAGTGCTTAAAACTGTTAAGTTTTTACCCGCGGCATCGCTCGCGTTAATGTACTTAAATAACTGTCAAAGATTATTAAAAAGTAAGGACATGAAATTTTGTACAGATATTTTCAGTAAAGGACATATGACAATTTTTACCCCAAAACTAATCTTATAAATGCGAATGTGAGTTTGTTTTTTACGCTTTAACGCATAAACTACTCAATCAATCCTCCTGAAATTTTGTACATATATGTATGTACAGGGTTATCCAACGAGGACTAGGCGATTTTTTGACTTTCCTTGTACTTTTATAAAAAAACTGAAATAGCCATATTATGTAATTTTCTCCCGCGAATTCGGATATGTTCAGCAAAAAACAATTGAACATCAAATAAACGTGCTAGGGGTCACTTTGATATTTTTTTAAATGGAACACCCTGTATAAAACTACATTTTTGGACTCTCTAGAAAAATCTAAACACATTTTGTGTATAATATCCTATACCTACCTTTAGCTGTTTACCAAATATTAACAGTTGAAAGTCGGGCATTTTGACACTTTGACAGGCTCTAAAATCAAAGCCGCACGAGATCAAAGAAAACGGTTTTCACATTCCTATCTTGGGTTTTCATAAGCTATCGAATGATAGTAACTTTGAATTTAACCGGAGGATTAAAAGTTCCGGTTAATTTTATCCGCAAGTTAAATTCGAAGATACTGTCAATCGATAGTTTATGAAAACTTAAGATAGGAATGTGCAAACCGTTTTCTTTGATCTCGTGCGGTTTAGATTTTAGAGGCTGTCAAAGTGTCAAAATGCCCGACTTTCAACTGTCAATATTTGGTAAACAGCTAAAGATAGGTATAGGATATTATACACAAAATATGTTTAGATTTTTCTAGAGAGTCCAAAAATGTAATAATATACAGGGTGTTCAATTTAAAAAAATATCAAAGTTACCCTAGCACTTTTATTTGATGTTCAATTGTTTTTTGCTGAACATATCCGAATTCGCGGGAGAAAATTACATAAGATGGCTATTTCAGTATTTTTATAAAGGTACAAGGAAAGTCAAAAAATCGCCTTGTCTAGTCCTCGTTGGATAACCCTGTACATCTTCAAGAATATAATAAAGGACATAGGACACTTTTTATTAAAAAAAATGTTTCTGAAGGGCAAAAGATTGATGCTGGCATATATGACCGTCCGACGAAAAGTTTGAGAAATTTGAATAGATTTCAACGCCATCTGGCGTTCCGCTTTTATTCAATTGAGTATAGCATCAGCTGTTTCGGATGTACCTACTTTTAAAAATAATAAACTTAATAAATGAGAGCTCAATCAACAAAAAGCAATGCAAATAAAAAAATATGATTTTTACTGATAGTTTTAATTCTATTTTCTCTTTATTTATTTCCATTTTTCTGTCACCTTTAAGCAATAGTTAATATGTTTCTATTTTTGAGGTTAGGTGTCTAGGTGTTTATTTTCTTAATTCTTACTCTATCTCAGGTCTTAACGCGGGCGAAGCCGCGGGTAAAAGCTAGTTTTCCTATAAAATCATCTAAGTACCTATTCGAAATTATTCCCTTTTCATAACACGCTAGACTTGTTACCAGACTTATTACTCTATAAACCATTTTTAATATCCTTACTTATGAATTAGTTCAGGAAAAGGAGATATAGGAACATTAATCAAAGATCCATCAGCTCTCCTGATCGACACAGAATTACCCACAAAATCGCTGATACGTGGATTCCTTCCTAATTCGGGAGAGTCATATTGCAAAGAACACAGATGTAACAACTTGGAATTAAATGCAGCGGTGGGGCAATACCACACAATCAGTTGTGCATCTTGGATTGCCGCTAGGATGTTAATTGTAGCATTCCACTTAAAAGAGTCTATTTTTCTTCCTAAAAATAAATGTTAGTCATATTAATTATATCTGCAAATTCAAGGATCGAAACATTGATAGTGTATTATGAAATTTATTTTTTGCAAAAAGTGCAGCTTTGAGAGAATGTTGCAAAAAAAGCTTAAAACGCCTAGCACGCAAGTTTTCTACTCGTGGGAGCTGTAATTAGTTCAGTCATATCAACTAACATAACAAAAATGAATATACAATTTGAAATATGTTACCCTTTGTATTCATGGAGTTACTTACCGAGTTTGGTGAAAGCTTTGCTTGAGCTCTTAACTTGAACTATATACAAATCGCGAGATTTATCAAGTAGTGCAAGAATTCTAGTGGACAGGGGTCCTTGATAATCTAATGCAATCTGAATTACAGGTAATACATGTTGGATAGTGTTTGTTAATTCATTCGTATTTCGGTTACTACTCAAATCTATAGTGTGTATTGCTAGAAGAAATATATTAGGTATTTAACACTCATTTGGTTTCAAAAATAACATAAAAGAAAATAACTAAAACTTAGATAATATGTTATGTAAAAAGATACTATAAGGTCATTGTTTTGAAAACTATACTGAACAAAAAAAATTAATGAAAATTTTAGGATCGATATTTTAATTGCGACAAGATATGAAGATGCGATTTGCCGTGTGCATTTGCCTGGTACGCAAGGTTTTCTTCTTCTTCATGTACGGTCTCCATTTCGTAGGTTGGCTATCATCATTGCTATTTTGGTTTTTGAAGCTGCGGCCTTAAATAGGTCAGATGACGTGACATTAAAGCATTTTCGTAGGTTCCTAAGCCAGGATATTCTTCTCCTTCCAATAGATCTTTTTCTCACAATTTTTCTTTGGATTATGAGTTGCAGAATCTCATACTTGGGACCTCTCATGATGTGGCCGAGATATTGCAATTTTCGTTTTTTTTTTTACTTCCTGTAGGAATCTACGCCTTTCTTCATTCTTGCCAGAACAACAAGTTGAGGGTCCAAGCTCCTACACCACACAAAAGGACTGGGAATACATAACATTTGAGCATCCGAGTTCTCAGGTCCAGGCTTAGATCGCGACTACAGAGCAGCTTCTTGCTCTTCACAAAGGATGCACGGTCTTTCTCAATGCGAATCTTTATTTTTGAATAATAATCCACGGAGCAGTCGCCACTTGTACCTAGGTAGTCATATCACTTGACTATTTCCAGCCTTCCACATACAAATGTTCATTGGGCACTTCAGGTTTGGTGACAATCATGTATTTGGTTTTTTTAACATTGAGTATTAGACCATATTTTCGACCAGGTGTGATGACATTATTCAACTTATTCAGAAAGTCAAGGGCCATGCATGTTTTGCTGTGAGAAGTACTGTATCGTCCGTATAACGCCAATTGTTCAGTAGAACGCCGTTAACTCGCATTCCATCGGCATAATTTTCGAGGGAGTAGATGCTGAAGAGGAGTGGTGAAATAACATACCCTTGCCTGACTCCTGGCACTCGTCAGTTCAGATTGGACGCGAACAGACGCACTTTGGTTTAGGTACAGTTTTACTCTTATTTGTATATCTCTTGTGTCGAGGTTCTTCGTTCCAGGGCTTCTATTAGTTGCTTGTGTCTCACTTTATCAAATGCCTTATTATAATTAGTAAAACAGGCGTATACATTTTGGTTGACATCAAGACACCGCTGTATCGGAACATCGTAGGCAAACAAAGCTTCCCCTGTGCCAAATCCATTTCTAAAGTTAAACTGAGTATCTGCTATATCTTCTTCCAGCTTCTTATAAATCCTATGGTGGATGACTTTGAGAAAGATCTTTAGTGTGTGACTCATTAGGCTAATCGTACGGTGTTCTTTGCGTTTTTTAGCATTATGCTTCATAATATGTGACATATGTGACAAACGTTGACTGAAGCCATTCTTTTGGTATCATTCCTGTTTCGTAGATATTATTAATCCTTTGTTTCCGGAAAACTTTTACATTGAGGTAAAAATTAAAGACTATTATTCTATTGGGTTCCTAAAAGGAACAAAAGTGAAAAATATGCATTTTTTATATTTTTTTATTATATCATGGTTTCGACATGTAACCACTAGGAAACTAGAGCTTTATCGTAAGCATATAAAAACTAATTACTACATATATTATAAAACTTAGGTACATTACTTTTTATGATACAACAAAAAACAGGCACAATCCAATCTTACACGTACCACATTCCCACCTGGTTCTGTGAGGTTCCTTACTAGTGGTACAAAAGGCACATCGTCTAGATGTCCCGTGTTGTGGTTGATCCAAGCGTTTTCCGTAAGGTACAATTTTAATTTAATTTAAAATGTCTCCCTGTGACAGTAGGGGAAGCAACCCTACTCCGTGAGGTTTTTTCGCCACTGGCGTCGATTAACCCTGATGCTACTGATAATCTGAAAATTTTCAGGCTGGAAACGCGCACTTCGCTTTTTGTTCAAAGAGAATAAAATAATCCACAAAACATAAATCTATGAAATGCCACATAATTCGATGCCACCATTTCTTAGATTTGCGGTCTATCTCATACACAGTTTCAGCATATCTGTTTTGTCAACATAACCCATATGCTGGTTATATTCTTTGACTATCGTTGGGCAGGCAATGACTTGTGAGGTTCCGTCCTTTTGCTTACGGGTAACAGTCGCTTCTGTTAACTATTTTCCGGTCTCTCCACATTACAAACGCCAGTTCATCTTTGCTAACCCTCGCGTCAGATTGTCCTCGGATCTGTAATTATTTGTCAGATTTTAAGTCATTTCGGTTAGCCCTGACAATGCCGCATGCATAAATAAATTCTGCTTGAAGCGTTTTCTGTAATGGCACAGAGTTGAAGTAGTTGTTAAAGAAAACGTGATATCCTTTTCCTACCAAACCTCGCGTCAAATCTAAGATAACTCTTTGGCCCAAATCTTTCTCAGGCTGATTATTAGTTTTTCCAACATATATTTGAAATTGACAGATATATCCATTCTCATCAGATCTAACCCAGACTTTATAGCCTCGTTTGATGGGCTTGAGAGGCATAAATTGCTTGAGAAAACTGCGACCCTTAAAACAAGTCATAGATTCGTCAATGGATTGATGTTTTGAAAGGCCATATGAAGAACGAAAGGTTTCAGATAAATTATCCAATAAAGGGCGAAATTTGTACAACTTTTCATAATTTGGCGTGTGTGACCAGGCATCACTGAATTGTCTGCTAAATGCACATTTCCTAGACGCCAAGCAAACCTATCTCTAGACATTGCTGAACTTATGTAGTGGTCTCATAGTTGTTCTCTAGCTGACCAGTAATCAACATAACTGGGCAACTTTTTAATTCCCATCAATATATTGATTCCATTGAAAATTTCGATCTCTTTGGCAGAAGTTGGTGTAAATGAAGAGTCTCCTCCACGTTTTTGAAGAGCATAGAGGTTCGTTTCGAACACAATTTTGTCAATTAAAGTTTTGGGAAACAAGTGGAAAAAGCCATCTACTGGCTTCTCTAGATCATCTGGAATTTTAGGGCCGGTTTCCTCAGTAAACTCCTTGATCTTAGTAACGCAATATGCCATTGACTTGGTCCAGGTTGTCCTTGTGGCTAGTTCTATATTCCTCAAAATAGAAAAGAGGAATATTGTCTTCCGCGGCCAAGAAGGCTGCATCACCAGGAATCTTCTCTGTATTGTAGACTCTTGCAGGTTGGTCCGGCTGGTCGTCTTCAAATATTATTGGCAAATTCGAAATGTCAATTTCAGTATCTCATGTTCGTCACTACTCGATTCCTCTGACTCGCTATCTGAAGGAATGTTCTCCAATATTGTAAATAAATTATCCATCGACATATTCTCTAGCTCTCGGTATGAATACACTTTTCTCCCTGAAACGAAAAAATACATAGTTTCCTAGTGGTTTCAGGGTGAAACCGTCATTTTATATCATCAATATAAATATTGTAAAACAAAGACTTGGTAATAGGGTGCACTAATCATAGATACAAATGTTTTTATCATTGTAATAACAAAAAAGAACTTACCTGCCATAGCAAAAGAATCTAAAAACCACCAAAATTGCTTATAGTTTCTAACCCTACCCGCCCGGTTCAAAACACGTGCTGTTACCGTGAATGCAATGGCGAAGCGCAACAAATTTAAAGTAGGAGGAGCCTTTATAGGTCATATAATTTAAGAGGTCTCAAGAAAATACCACTAGGAACGTAGCGAAAACTTATCGTGTATGCGGTTTCACTGTGAAACCACTAGGAAACAAAGGGTTGTTGATAGAATAATAACATTTAGGTGTTGTAACTTCAGCACATCTGCAGGTAGGTCGTCAGGGCCAGGAGCTTTCCCATCTTTGGCTGATTTTACTGCTGCTTGTACTTCTTCTTTTAGAAAGATGGTCCAGTTTCATGGTTAGTGTTAGTTATTTCTTCTCTGTGATTATTGAAATTGTAGAGTGCTACTTATAACTTATTTTGACTTGTGTGGGCACCTCGGGGTTACAAGCTGAAATTTTCACAGAATGAAGGTTTTATTATATTAATTCAAAATCCGAAGGTAATAAAAAATCATAGCGGGCAAAAGGGCAGTATACCTAAAAATCGAGATTATTATATGAACGTGTAGGATATTAAATTATGAATGTTTTCATATAAAATTCATCTACATTTTTGTACGAATTATATTTTTTATCATTGCTTGAAATATGCAGATTACATTGGCCCTTACGGCAAAATAAATCAAAAAATTGAAATATCTCCCTTCGAACCTGAGCAAAATCTGATTGAAATATACTCATTTTTGTATTCACCTCGCATTCTCTCCGAAATAAAGGCTCAAATCAAAATTTTTTATTCTTGCAAAAAGTTTGCCTTAAGTATTTAGAATACATAGGTGCATGAATACATTTTTTTCTCAAATGGTAATGGAAAAATAGAATTAAATGTAAAAAAGTAATTTTCTTCTAGCCGCGACCGTCCGATCTCGCGCTT
>MU184323.1:0-27360 GCA_016904865.1 Pissodes strobi | reverse complement strand
GTAAAAAAGTAATTTTCTTCTAGCCGCGACCGTCCGATCTCGCGCTTGCCGAGTACTCTCGTATCTCACTTTTCTTCATAGCTTCCTCTCTCTCGCGCCTATTGTACAATACAATAAGTGCTTTTACACCATTACGGGTTAGAATACTAATAATAATAATAGCTATTATTAATTCGATTATACTGAAATTTATTTTTCCTATACGCTGCTAGGTAATAAAGAAGTAGAAAAAAAATCATATACTTAATGCAACTGCTATTAAAAAAGGACTAGCTTTTATTCAGAATAGAATAACTCAAAATGTAAAAAAATCTTTACAATATCAAAATATATTTATCTTCAGTGTCTGTATCTTCTTCAGGAATAGACATAATGACTTCAATATTGCCTTCCAGTAATTTTTTTGCATGATCCTATGCAACTATTTAATTTCTTCTACGTCTACAAGCTTGCTTCCATACAATCTAACAAAAAATTATTTGATTAAGTTTTATTATGAACCTATTTAGTCTAATAATAATTTATCTTTTTTTTACATCCTCATGCAATAAATACTTTTACATCCGAAGGAAATGCTGGTGTTGTTAAAATTGGGGATAATTTGGATATCACCTGCCTCCTCAAATTTCTATCCGCATTCTGTCACCTCTGGTAATAGGGGAGTTGGTTCTAAAGAACTGAAGCACACCTTAATTTGATAATGTGCTCTCATACTGCGAAATTTTAAACTATTTTTTGTAGGGGCTAGTTTTTTCAATTAGCGATGAAGAGGCCAATAGTGTCCTGAAAATATTAATAGACGAAATGTTTGGATTTGTTGAAATTAATTTTATGATAAATTTCTCTATGTTATTGAACATGCCATCTGAAAATTCCTGGATCCAATACCGTCTAAATAATCGGAGTAATTTAGATACATTTTCCAACATTTTATTTTTCCTAGTCCTGAAAACTGGCTGGTTGTATGACAACCCGTTAGAGCATGAAATGCAGGTAATTTTTTTGCAAATTTTTCTTCTAGGTTGATGTCATGAACGGCCACATATCGCACCGAATTTCCGCTTCCACATTTTACCCCAAATTCTCTAGAAATATATATTTTTAATATGTACCAGAATTACAAGTACATCAGTGTCATTGGAGTCCACTATGCATGTCAAATAATACATACAATGCTTAGCAGAGAGTATAATGCAACAAAATCCTAGTATCAGCTTCTTCGTGACTATAGAGGATAGAAATTTGTTGTCAATTGGTTCGCAATTTGTTTTCTTATCAAAAATATTGGTATATCCCCCACTATAGTTGCGAACTTGAAATTCGTTTTATGAGAGTTCGTTAACTGTTTTTTTAACTAAAAACAGAGTGGATAAATAAATTCCACTGTTTTGGATGTAAAAAAGTAACTTATTATTAGATTAAATCGGTACATAATAAAACTAATTAAATAATTTTTTATTAGATTGTATGAAAGCAAAGCTTGTACACGTAGAAGAAATTAAATAGGTTGCATAGGATCATGCAAAAAAATACTGGAAGGCAATATTGAAGTCATTGTGTCTATTCCTGAAGAAGATACAGACACTGAAGATAAATAGATTTTGTTATTATTAAGATTTTTTTTTACATTTTGAATTATTCTATTCTGAATAAAAGCTAGTCTTTTTTTTAATAGCAGTTGCATAAGTATATGATTTTTTTTCTACTTCTTTATTACCTAGCAGCGTATAGGAAAAATAAATTTCAGTATAATCGAAAATGTCTTCATTGACTTTATTCAATTAATAATAGCTATTATCATTATTAGTATTCTAACCCGTTATGGTGTAAAAGCACTTATTGTATTGTACAATAGGCGTGAGAGAGAGGAAGCTATGAAGAAAAGTGAGATACGAGAGTACTCGGGAAGCGCGAGATCGGACGGTCGCGGCTAGAAGAAAATTACTTTTTTACATTTAATTCTATTTTTCCATTACCATTTGAGAAAAAAAATGTATTCATGCACCTATGTATTCTAAATACTTAAGGCAAACTTTTTGCAAGAATAAAAATTTTTGATTCGAGCCTTCATTTCGGAGAGAATGCGAGGTGAATACAAAAATGAGTATATTTCAATCAGATTTTGCCCAGGTTCAAAGGGAGATATTTCAATTTTTTGATTAATTTTCCCGTAAGGGCCAATGTAATCTGCATATTTCAATCAATGATAAAAAATATAATTCGTACAAAAATGTAGATGAATTTTATATGAAAACATTCATAATTTAATATCCTACACGTTCATATAATAATCTCGATTTTTAGGTATACTGCCCTTTTGCTCGTTATGATTTTTTATTACATTCGGATTTTGAATTAATATAATAAAGCCTTCATTCTGTGAAAATTTCAGCTTGTAACCCCGAAGTGCCCACAAAAATCATTTATAGAAGGCTTTTACTGCGTTGGGCACTCTACTAAAAGGGGTTTTGATGTATTCTTCCCATAACATCTGTTGATCTTTAATATCCAACACGATGTTTCCTTTTTCATTTGCAAGGCTGTATGATGATTTTGATGTATGATTTTTGCTTCCGACCAGTTCCAGTAAGCTCTTTTATTTTTTATGCACACTATGGTAGTCGTGCAGTCTCTGCAGATTTTATATCTCGGTACATTTCTCTTTTAGCTACTCTTGCTTAGCTGGATATATACGTTTAATTTCAGTATACAAGGTTTTTGGAAAATTTCGATATTTTTATATAAATGAAGTCTTAACGGTATTTAAAATGAAACGCTGGAGAAATGCTTGGATCCGTCAATTATTATCGATTTTAGGGGGAAAATTATGTATTTTCAACCTTTCAATTCCTAAGCAGGAAAGACAGTAACCCCCTAAACTTTTAATGGGAAGTGGTGTATGTATTTGCTATTATCCCTGTTGATATCACAGCTTGTCAAAATCTGTGGGAAAAAAGTTTTTATTTAACAATTATTAATCACAAGAGCTAGAGATTTCAAAATGAGGGTCTGAAGACCTTTAAAAATGAGAAATCACTGAAACGTTTTGACCGGGTGCGTTTCACTCTTAAATAAAAATGACCGTCATTTACTTCCATGCAATAAAATATATTTTGTTCAAAGCGTTGTCTTACGTTACGTAGCATTTCAGGTGTAAAAATGAATGAATGAATTATACGATTACACAGATCGTCCAATGAATAAGGCTGGATAGCATAAATTTTAGACTTCAGATGACTCCATAGAAAAAATCTATTGGAGTCATATGACGTGATCTTGTTAGTCACTCAATATGACATCTCCTTCCAATCTAGTTTTGAGGAAAATTTTTGTCTAAAAGTTGACGCATCATCGATTGGGCGTCTTACTGAAAAATTATGGATTCTATTATTTGTATATATGAGGGCTGAATGGACAGCATTCTCCATCAATTCCAAATATATTTGGCCGGAATTCCTGGTAAAAGGAGTCCATTAAGTGATCTCCGTAAATACCCTTTTAACAGAGAAGGTTGATATTTTTTTTGTAAAACTAAAAAGTATTATGGAAAATTTTCTTCCGCCCGCATTTTTTATGCAGCTCAAAAGGACAACGACAACAGTAAATGAACATTACCAGGAAAAATGCATACGACTAATCAGAGGAAACAGTACGCGTAGATATTCACGTAAACCCCACTTAAAGATAAATTCGAGGAAAAGGAAAGCAAAAAGTAACAAAGACGAAAAATGGATCTAGAAAAGCTAAAAATCCAAAACTGGTTAGACGAGTTTTGGACAAAGAAAGCTGGTTGTAGTAAGAACACGAAGTTCGAACTTACTCGTCGTTTTAATAAGGATAGAAAATGCAATATTAAAGACACTACTTTAATCAAGAGAGAATCATTTGAAGAATCCATTAGCTGTTCGGATAATGAATCTGAAATAGACGACGAAGTGTGTCTGGTCTGTGGAGAGTTTGGCAAAAATGAAATCTGGATCAGATGCACAAGCTACGGTCAGTGGACTCACAAGGCATGCACAAACTAAAATAAAAAATATTTGCTATAACTTGTGACCATTGTGACTAAGGGGTAATTCCGGCTCGTGGCCGCAATTGCCCCCAAACTGATATTAAATCCGGTCAGTGTAGAGTATGACTAAATTCCTGATAATTTTTTGTATTTGATTTTTTACTTATGTTTAGTAAAATTTCTCTTAAAAGAAACGTATGATGTATTTATTTCTACCAAAGTTCAAAGATTTCATGGAAACATGTAACCAACATATGGAAAAATGCTTAGACGGCCGGTATTCACCCCAGTTACCCTATTTATTTCGTTTAGCGTAATCTGGTTTTTATGGCTAGTATCATATGCACGATTTTTAAAACTTAATAATAATATAATAATAATAATAAATGACTTTATTGCAACATTAAAAAAAAACATTACAAAATGCGTAGTTGAAGTTGGACTTCCTATCTCAACCTAGGCATATCATAACATTCTTAACTCAAAACTAAGATTAAAATACATTTACTAACACTGAAGACAAATATAATTTACAAGACAAGAAAGCAATATGAACATTGAACAATAATAACAATAATGGACCTAAACCTGCTGTGGTCATTTATAATTAATTGTACAGAGAAAAATCTGCAAAATATCAACACTAAAGATTAAAGAGACTAAAAGAAAATTGTAATACAAAATTATAGTAATTATGCACAAATATATGGTGTGGTTATCTATGATAATACATTGTGATAGTGGTTAAACAGCAGGATGAGGTTATTACGAATCTAAAGCAAGTTTTGAATATTACTTTTAAGATAAACTTTAAATCTGGGTCCAGAAATATTTTTAAATTCAAATGGCACTTTGTTATATAAGTAGGCAATTTGGTGACTAAAAGAACGCTCATAAAGAGCTGTTGTATGTTTAGGCGGTGTTATGAAATATTTATGCCTGAGATCTAAATTATGTGCATCAAATCTGAATTTGATCTTATCATAAAGATAATCAGGTCTTTTCCTGCATATAATATTATTAAAAAGGACAAGGCTATGAAGCAAACGTCTTTCTACCATGTTTAACCACTTTATCCCACGCAGTTTAGCGCTCACACCTCTATCGCGACCCCGTATTCCCCCTATTAATCCTACGCAAGAATTTTGCATAAGTTGAATTCTTTTAGCATCAAAATCGAGAAGGCAGGGACCATACAACGCGTCACCATAATTGAAATGTGATAACATAATAGAGTCACATAACATCTTTTTTAAACTCTCATTAAGAAGTGATCTCTGACTGTAAATAAGTTTAAGATTTGCAAAAGCCCTTTTAATGCAGTTATTTATGTGCTCTGTAAATCTCAAGTTGCTGTCCATTGTGATTCCCAAGTTTTTTGCAGAGTTGCAGACACTAAGAGTTTCATTGTTGATTCTGACATTTAGAAGATCCCTCTTCCGAACACAGCACTGCTTTCGACCAAAAAGCAAAAGCTGGGACTTCACGGGATTGATTTCGAGACAGTGAACCTCTGATGCCCTTTTAAGGGCGTTCAGATCATGAGTCAGTCTATTGTTAGCTTCCTCAATACCATCAGGACCAAAGGACAAATACAATTGTGTGTCATCAGCATAAAAATGCACTGCAGAATATCGCAAATACGTCTGAAGTTGAGATGTATAAATTAAAAATAGTAATGGGCCAAATATTGACCCTTGGGGTACACCACAAGTTAAGCCCAATATCCCCGATATCTTCCCATTTATTTTTACCGCCTGCCATCTATCTGCAAGGTAAGAACGCATCAAATGTTCCGCACTTTCCTCAAAGCCAATATAGTGCAAAACTGCCAACAAAAGATTATGATTGAGGCGATCAAAGGCCTATGAGTAATCCAGAAGGACAAGTGCAGTTAATTTACCGCGGTCTGATGCTTCTAGAATGTCATCCGTTACTTTTAATAAAGCAGTTGTACAGCTGTAATCTTTTCGGTAGCCAGACTGAAAGGCAGGAAGTATTTGATTGCGTGTAGCATGCTCTCTTACTTGGGCCTCCAAAACCCTTTTAATTACCCTAGAGAGGGTTGGTAGTATGCTAATTGGCCTTAAGTGTTTGAGTTCACTGGGTGAGTTCACCTTAGGGAGAGGCAACACATGTGATGTTTTCCAACATTCGGGAAATGTACTGGTTTCAATGCAAAAGTTAGTTATATGAATAATTATTGGTATTATATGGGGACAGCAGCGTGTGAGCATTGATAAACCGATCCCATCACAACCAACAGCCGCGGATTTGATGGACGATATTGCCTTCTCCACCTCCTCTCCTGTTGCCAGTTTAAACCTAAATTTAGCAACATTATTTTTTGTATTATTCAGATAGAAGTTTAGAGTATCTAAATTAGGGGAACCGCACTGAGAAACATTAGCAAAAAAGTTATTTATTTCATCTGGGGTACCCAGCTGTTCTGATACTACTTTCTTAGTTTGAGAATAAGCATCTATATTCTTGAGCAATCTCCAATTGTCTTTTGGTCCATTATTCCGAATACCGTTCTCAAGATAGGCTCGCTTTTCCCTCACAAAGTTTCGAAGCTGACGGTAAGACTCCCAATTTTCAGGTGTCTTTCTCTTTTTATATTTTGATAATGCCTTGTCACGAAGTGACATACTAAATTTTATATTTTCTGTTAACCACGGGGCTCGTTTTTTGGTGATTCGAAAAGTTCTTTGAGGAGCATGCAAGTTAAATAGCTCTGTTATGTAATAGTTAAAAGTAGTTATCTTTTGGTCAATGGTTGGTAAATAAAAAATATCATTAAAGGGCACATTTTGAAGATCTCTATAAAAAGCAGTTTGGTCAAGATACCGATAATCTCTACATGTAGAAAAGAATGGCTTAGGTTTAAAAATATCTAGACATAATTTGCACTTAATAAGAAAATGATCTGAAACGTCAAAGGCATGATCGACCCCAGAGTCCTCCACCATATCAGCATTAGAACACAGTATCATATCAATTAGGCTAGCATTGCTGGTTCCCCGCCTCGTTGGCTCATTTATTAGTTGAACCAAATTATAAGCATTTAAAAGCAAATGAAAACGTTGTGTATTTATGCAATCTAAGTCTAAAAAATTTACATTAAAATCGCCCACACAAAGAAAATTATCACAGTTTAACAAGTTTTTACAGGTATTCTCTTCAAACTCGCCGAGAAAGTCTCTCAAAGTATCGCGCCCTGGTGGACGATAAATTAAACCTAAAATGGTTTTTGTGTTTTTTATTTTGAAATTCACCCAAATCTGTTCGGAATGTTCTGTCTTGCAATCATTAATCTCTAAAAACCCAATTGTATTTCTAACATACAAAAGAACTCCACCGCCACGACCAGTGACACGGTCCTTCCGCACTAGCCTAAAATTTGTGACATTTACTGCCTCATCTTCAATTGCAGGACTTAACCAGGACTCAGATACTGCCAAAATGTCAATATCATGATTTAAAATATAAACTTTAATATCATTAATCTTAGGTAGAACTGATCGCACATTTATATGAGCTACATTAAGTTTACTATTATTAATCTTATTTCTTAAATTCAACTGTGGCATTTCAGTTCTGTGTACTATAATCAATTTTACTTCTAAGTCTATCAAAAAAGTACTTAAGCGATGGACAATCAGAATCTCTTACCCTGTGATCTGTAGCATAATTTAGTTTATATTGTCTGTTTGCTGTTATACAATTAATACACTTTTTATTTTCGCCCTGGCATTTAGCAACACTATGCTCTTCACCACATGCACCGCATTTCCAACACACTTTGTCCTTTTTACATTTGTCACTTTTGTGATTAAATCCTTGGCAGTTATAACATTTTAACACATTTATGTCCTCATACACTGGCAAACGTTCCCAATCGATGTACACCTTCCCATAAATAAGCATTCTTGAGTGTAGATTACCAGAGCATTCAGCATAGATGGTTGTACTATTCTTATTGTTAAATCTTCTTAAATAGGTGACCTTCATGTGATCTGTAGTGTCTATCCATCGGTTTTGCGTTCGTATACTTTCTTCTATGGCTCCCAAGGATTTGTTGCCAGTGTATCCAATAATTTTAATTCTTGGAAGTATTTTTTTTGGCGACTCGAACTCATATTTTCCTTAAAGTTTGTTTGCTGCTTCCACTTTAAACTTTTCCATGTCTTGTTTTGTATCACATTTAATGACAATGTTTCCCTGCTTGGTTTCTGTCATATTTCTTATTCCAATACTCAGTGCCGATGGATTTATAGACTTTTTAATTTCTGTCTTACTTGCTTCTCCTTTTTGGCTCGTTTTTGGTTTTAAAATTAAGGTTGGCAAGATTTCTTTAGCTTTACTTGCTGGATTTATTGGTTTCACTACAGCAGCATAATTTTCCCTCTGAACGGAGCGTTGAACAGAGGACTTCAAAGATTCAATATCCTTTTTCATATCTTCCATTATTTTAAGCATATAAGGTAATCTTGCTATCAACTGCTTACAATCCTCACAGATCAATAAAAGCACCCTTTTCTGGAGTGGTATGCATCTTGCCTCTGAAGAAGTAACATTACAGCACCTTTTATGTAATTTTTTCAAACAAGAGTCACAATTATAGAAATCTTCATCACATTTCTGTTTACATTTCGTACAGCTGTTTTCATCAAGTTCATTGCCTTCCATGGTAATCTAATCTAATTTTATATTTTTAAATGCAAATTTATGTTCATTTTTCTATTTTCTTGGAATAGCATATCTGATGGATAATAATTATCTTATAAATAATTTTCAGAAATAACTTTTGCATTAGATGCTTTATTATTTCACTCACTTTAAACCCGCATGTTTTAATTTAAATGTCTAAATAAAGAATACAAAATTTTAAATCTATTTAAATTAAAAATGTTATTTAAATCGTAGAAGTAGAATTTTGGTAAGATACATTTTAATTATTTAATTAATTATATAATTAATTACAACTTAGGTGCCAATCAATAGAATTTCAGTGTTTATTTTGATTGTGTTTAGATTGGGTAGATTGTTTAATTATTGTTAAGAAATCTCTCTAACTTAATTGCTTCATCAGCGGAACTGTGTAGTTTTGTTGCACACTTTGCATTAAAAACCATCTGGGGTTCAATTGAACTGAATTTCTGTCAAATTGATTTACGATTTTGATATTATTGCATTTTATATGGCAAGGTTTAGCTACCATTTGAGATTCAACTGAGCTGTATTACTGTCATCAATATGAGGTGCGATTTTGACAGCAATGGATTTTATATAGAAAGGTTCATCTGAGGATCTATTGAGTTGTATTGATGCGGAATTTGATATGTAATCTGAACAGCAATATTTTCAATTACTGAGCTATACTGCTTTCAAATTAATTTATCGTTTTGACAGCAGTAAATTTTATATGGAAAGTTCAGTTACCATTGAAGGTCAATAGGGCTGCATTGCTCTTCAAGTCATTTGCGATTTATACAGCATTTTATGTGGAAAAGCGCAGATACCAATTGAATTATTTTGCTGTAAAATTGACTAACCGTTTTAACAGCAATGCATTTCATATGATAAGGTTTAGTTACCATTTGAGGTTCAATCGACCGGCATTGAAATTCAATAATTATTGATTTGCCATTTTGACATCAGCGATGCATTTAATTACAAAGTGAAGGTTCAACTGAGTTGCATTGCTATCAAATGGCTTTTTCATTTTACTAGCCATGAATTTGATATGGGATGGTTCAACTTTAATTTGTATTTTTTTTTTCAATAAGGTTATTTTGCATCGACATTTTTCTGATAATCATTACATTTTGGCTTAAGTGTCCAGTTAATAGATATTTTACAGAAAACTTACATTTTTGATCAGTTACATCCCTTACAGCCAATGTATCGTTCGATAATGAGATGAGAGGTGCTCTTATATAATCTAACCTCATGTTAGGCCATCTTGGCTGGCCGGTTAGTTTTCCTTGGTAGTTATAGATTCCAACTGTATTTTTTTCCATTAAGAGCATATGTCTGAAATAAAAATAGAAAATAAAAGATAGTTATACTACACATATCTTTAAACGGTTTTTAAAAGTATTTTAATGTTATTAAACTATTTTTGGGTCTGCGATTGTTTAGATTAAAATGCGCAACGATTTTGAATACAGGGTGGTTCAAAAGTAATGCGGTACATGGAGCATCTGTGAATTTCTGACAGCAAAATATTTCAATCTGGCTAAATTGTCTTATTCCGAAAGTGGATAATAAGAAAGATACAGTGTCGAAGTTCAAATTTGATTTTGGATTTTATTTAATATTTTCGCCATTGTTTGTTATATAGTCATGAAAATGGGTAGAAGGGTTTTCAAGACCAAGAAGATATAATTGTATATGTGCTACAAAATATGATGCTACTGTGTTTCCTAGATAAAAAGTATACTTCTCAAATTCGCTAAAGTGGACCGTTTTCGAGATATTTGCTATTTTATTATTGCATGTAATATCGTATGACAATACGAGTTGTGCTATTTTATTTTGTGGAAAACAATCAGATATAAAGAGGGTATTAGATAACAAATGTTCAATAGAGTCACCGTTAAAATCGATGCATTTTCAAACACGTTTCTAACTTTAAATAGGATTTCATGTAGTGTTATCATACTGGACTAAATGTATTGATTTTTAAGCAGGTATATGTCCCAAATTAACCCAAACTATAACCGAAGAGGTACGCGTTTGTCTCTTAACTACCCCTATATATTAACTATAACACGCTCGTTTGTGCGTTGAGACAATCTTCAGATAATGAATGGGGTCGTTGATCTTTTCATTTAAAACACTTGATTTCATGTTGTGCCCAAATCAAAATTACATTAAATAACAAATAAATTATTAATGCAAGTAATGTTGCATGCTATAATGAAATAGCAAATAACTTGAAAACGATAAACTTTAGCAACTTTTAACTAGTATATCTTTTTTGTCCAGAAAATACAGGAGCATCATATTTTGGAGCCAAAAGAAATCATGCAGTTATCAAAAAAAAATCACAGACCTTTTACTGGGCAAATAGTATTGCAGGTTGCATCCTCTTGTCAGCTGCAATGTAGATATTAGAGTATCTTTTCCCTTCTCTCTCTCTCTCTCTCTCTCTTTCTCTCTCTCTCTTTCTAACGAATATCAAAAAACGAACAATGCAATATACAGATTTTATTAGTTTTAGTTAGTCATCTAATCAACTTTTGGTTAGTTTCACTAAGTCTTAATTAATTTTACTTATTTGTTACAAGTTACAATCAATTTTAATAGATTTGGTTAGTCGTCGAATCAACTTTCGGTTAGTTTCACTTAGTCTCAACTTATTTTAGTCATTTGAACCGCTTCCGATACGCTATAATCAATTTTAATAGATTTGGTTAGTTTTGGTTAGTCGTCCAGTCAACTTTCGGTTAGTTTCAACTTATTTTACTTATTTGAGCCGATTCCGATATGTTATAATCAATTTTTCATAAACCACTCTCTCACTCTCATGAAACCAAAGAAGTATTCACTTCAAAAACAATACACAAAAGCAAAAAGTAACAATCGCAGCTACAAAACGAAAACAGGTAAAAACCAAAAGTCAAGTATAGTAGTTCTGATCGACACCTGCTGACAAGGAAACAACAGCACAGTGTTTTTGCTAACATTTTTCGATTTTGGGTCGATTTTAACAAGCGCAGAAACCCGTTTTTTCGCCCATAGGTTGCCACTTTTGATAGCGCAACAAACGGCTATTGCTTATCCACTCCTACAAACCAATGGTTGACACCCTATTGATATGAAAATATTTTACCTAGACACCAGAAGCAACGACCCTTTTCCTTTACCTAGTCAGTTTGCTTCACCTGTTCTGTACTCAAATGTAACCCAGGTTATACGGAAATAAACGTATGTCAAACCACTTTCCGTTTCAAAATACTAATTGCTATTTCAAATATAAGGGAACATTTTTATATTAATTCAGAGGTTGAGTTCGCTAGACAAGTTGTGACATAATATGAAAAAAACTAATTAACATCATTAACATTTATCTCGCTTTTATTTACCTTTTTCTGACTCTCCCCCAAGCTTAAACTCAAGCTAGTAAGACAGTAAGATAAATTCTACATTCCTTAATAAATGAAATACAGATTCGCACTAGCACTGAGTTTTAATGACAGGTGATAAATATAGGTACCCTAATCACTATGTATTACACCTAAACTTACTCTCTAGGTTTTAATGTTAAGCCGAAACCTGCAGTCTAAGCCTTAATAGCTCTTAGTAAACCTTCCCTTGGGACGGGTATCGATGAGAGTTTCTCTTTAGAACATGTACTACGTTTCTGGGCCCGAGTTGGAAAAAGGTACCGTTTTCTACGATGCAATGACTTTTCTTGACTATTTATGTGCTTTCCACGGGCCTCTGGTACTCAGAAACACTTTTCACGAGTTGAAGAATCTTTCTAACTAACTCTTTCCCAAAGATTTTAAGCTTTTTATACCATCTTTCAAGGCTTGCTTCTTGTTTTTGTCCTCGAAAAATCTGGAGTCCCGGCACGTAACTATATTGTTAAAATGTTTTTCCTAAGAACACTTAAAACTTCTAAGGTGCCGAAAATATTATGTTGCAATTGGCGTTCCAACATGTTTTGTAAATTTCAACCTCGGTTTTAGTACCGCCGCGCCGCCTTTTCCGAATTAGGATAATTAAATTTGATTATTCCAGTTAACATGATTTTTTCATTTCAATCCCGTGTCTTTGACCCGCGGATTTTTTTTTAATGAAACGCCCCCTGGCCAAGGTTTTCTTTTTAGAGCAAAATGTTTTTGAACGCAACTAATATGAGATAGTCCTTGTAGTTAGTTCATCTAATTACGTGTTATAGTGCTGACTTTTTGCAAAAAGAAAATAAAAATAGATAAAACCTCAGAAACTCCCCCATTAACACCCTCAACTCGGAGAAATGCTTGGCACGAAAACGAAGTTTTATGTTTACTAGAATTATTTCGCCAAGAAAAATTATGTCAATTATAGGAAACGTAACACTGTCAGTCCAAATCGATTTCAACTTTTTTTTGTCTGCATGAAACCGGGAAAAAGGATTGCATTTAAAACGGTTTCAAAATTGCATGAGAACATGATAAGTATATTATATAACAAGTGTTGAAAGTAAAAGTTTTTAAACGAGGCTTTCCTCCGAGGTTGAAAAGGTACTTTAAATCGAGTAATGTACAGGGTGGCTCGAATTCGTGTCTATGTATGGGGAACTCGAAAACCGTAAGAGATACAGTGTCGGTCAAATTAAGGCAAAATTGCGCATTTAGGTGCCTAACAATATGCCGTTTAGAAAGTTTTAAAATTACGAGTATTTACGGAGATATCCGGAAAAACAGAAATTTTGAAAAATCGTTTTATTTTTTCCTGGGCTTATTTAAAAACAGATTTCAAATTTAATTGCACTTTTGCATTGCCACTTTTTCCGCTCTATCCAACGATGATATCCAGCTTGAAATCCGACGTTTCGTCTTTAAGGGATCATCAACTTTCTTTTTTAAAATACGAACTTTAATTTTTTTTATCGTTTTTCAGATGGTATTGGCGTTATAAATATGAGTCTGTGTTTTTATTTATTTTTTATTTTTTTTTTATTTTTATTACTATTTTTTTGTTATTTTTATTTTATATATTTTGCTTTGGCGTAATTTTAAATAATTTAAGGTAGGTACTTTTGAAATTTTTATATTCTATGAAAATATTTTATTTGTTTTTTGTTGTTAGGTGGAAAATTTGAGCCCGTATTAAAAATAAAAAATAGTAAAATTATTTTTTACGAGAATATGGTCAGGAACTATGTATTACTCAAACAAGTTGCTTAGTGCAAAGATAAAATATTTTCAACTTTTAACCAATTAAAAAATTTATTTAATAGAGAACATCAACAATTTATAATCATACTACATGATACTATAGGTACTTTGATAGAAAAACACACCATCAAAGTACCTATAGTATCACGTAGTATGATTATAAATTGTTGATTTCTATTAAATAAATTCTTTAATTGGTTAAAAGTTGAAAGTATTTTATCTTTGCACTAAGCAACTTGTTTGAGTAATAGTTCATGGCCATAATCTCGTAAAAAATAATTTTACTATTTTTTATTTTTAATACGGGCTCAAATTTTCCATTTAATACAAAAAAAAATATTTTTATACAATATAAAAATTTCAAAAGTACCTACCTTAAATTATTTAAAATTATGCCAAAGCAAAATATATAATTAAAAAAAATAAAATAAAAAAAAATAGAAAAAAAAAGAAAAGCATACTTATATTTATAACGCCAATACCATCTGAAAAACGATAAAAAAAATTAAAGTTCGTATTTTAAAAAAGAAAGTTGATGATGATCCTTTGAAGACGAAACGTCGGATTCCAAACTGGATAGAGCGGAGAAAGTGGCAATGCAAAAGTGCAATTCAATTTGAAATCTGTTTTTAAATAAGCCCAGGAAAAAAAGAAAACGATTTTTCAAAATTTCGTTTTTTTCCGGATATCTCCGGAAATACTCGGAATTTTAAAACTTTCTAAACGGCATATTGTTAGGCACGTAAATGCGCAATTTTGCCTTAATTTGACCGACACTGTAACTCTTACGGTTTTTGAGTTCCCCATACATAGACACGAATTCGAGCCACCCTGTACACTATTTTCCCTATGATCACCTATAAAATTGGCACAAAAGCGCTCTTTAAACTCTTAACGATAGTATATTAGAATATTAGGAATAAAAGTGACACTTTTTGTGGTGAGGGTGTTGGTTTGACGGACGAGTGAAGCGAGTCAGCACCTAGGTACAAACGAGTTATACAAAGTCACTTTTACTCCAAATAGTACATGCCATTTTTTCTTCAAACGTTAAAATATTAGAATAATAATTGTAAACATCATTAGTTTTTATATACCCCGAGCCGCTGTAAGACTTTTGAAGTCGGCAGCGGTAGAAGAGTCAACGAAGTATTTTATTTATTGAAAATAATTGAAAATACAGATGACATTCTAGAAAAATAATGTGACATTAACATGATAGAATCATATAGAATAATAACGTCATTTAAATGGATAAACCAGCGAAGTAGGTAATTGTTTAATTAGGCAACAAAATAGTAGATTGATCGGCTATGAATTAGGCCAAATGAATTTTTCTACCGCTGAGTATTTTCATCAAAATAAAGTGGAAATTTTACTTCGTCTACTGAGTGACAAAAAGTTATGTTTGATGAAAAAATATGTGTACTTCGGAAGAAATTCACATGCTCGAGCCTGGTGCTTGTGGGCCTCATCTAGCAAATTTTAACATTGGTCGAGATTGTACACAATATACTCTTAAATATAATATATACTGTTGTACGTCAATCATCAATAGCCTGCCTCGAAAAAATGACTTTAGATATAAAATAATTTCTTTCATACACAAAATTGGTATGACTTATTTCAAAATTTGATATATGTACCTTATGCTAGACATCACAATATACTATAGCTATTAAATACTATATGTACTTACTTTTCAGCTAATTCCAAATGTATTACAGATCCATCTTTCAGATCAAAAATAAATGGGGTGTTCCAGTTACTAGTACTGTAAATATAACATTGCGTAGGAGTTGTGATCACTAGATTCGAGTATCTCATAACCATTTGTGTTATCCTTTCGGGAAGTTCCAGATGTTCTGTGGTATCATCAAGAACATTTTTTACTGTGACTATTTTTCGTTCACTGACTGTAGCGCTAAAAAAAATTACCTTTGCATGTTGTTCCAATAGTCTTTAATATTTTGTGATTTGTAAAAATAACGTAACCACCCCTATTACAAGAATCAGAAACTGTTTCAGTCATTAATAGACCGGTAGCTGGCGGCATCGGCACTCTTGAATTGTTAAAAATATTAAAGGCTGATTTTTTTTGTCATTCCTCTAAAAATGAAGGCTATTAATGGACGTATCCTGCCAGCCATTTGCTGGATCCTGGCTTCAACAACAGAAGAGTTGTGCGCGAAGATTGTACATAATAAGATCTGTGTGGCAGATGTTTGGGTTCCGGCATTCCATACTGATAGCTGATGCTTGGTTCCCTTGGTGCTCTGATATAAATTGCATAATGCCAAATGCAATGATAGGCGCATAACTTCGAATACAACGTATTGACGAATATCTTTGCCTTTTTCTCCACCTGTATGTACAATTCTTTGGAAAGTAGAGCCGCTTCGGTTCTGGCTTCAGGCAAAGAATATTATAGTACACAAAGAATTTTCTTTGCTCCAGGGTGTAAACAGCACAAGTGCTAGTTTGGTGACCCTAACGAAGCTGAAAAACCTAAAAGATACTGAAAAACGGTCAACGTTTCGAGGAACAAATCTGCCCCCGTTGTCAAGAATAAGAGTTTGAACAACCAAATATTAGCCAAAATCAAAATAGACCTATACGAACCTCTTTATTCCTTATATTCCTGGTTTATCAGACAAAATAAAACGAATAGGTAATAAATTTAACATTCGTACTATTTTCAAAACAGAAAACACTCTTAGAGGCAAACTAACAAAAACAAAATCACTCAGTGAAAATGAATTACTAAAAATGTTTTCTATAAGATACCATGTGAATGCAACAAATTTTATATAGGTGAAACTTGTAGGCCATTATCAAAACAGCAAACTTATATTAAAAATATGCAATTCCACAAATCACATATTTGTCAACATTAGTGCAAGATCCGGTATTAGAAATATATACCCTCATCTGTTATTTGACGATGACAAATATTATATGTTAGATAATATATAGATTGATAAATCGCAAATGGGTTGTCTAGCTAAATCTGGGGCCAATGCCGTTATACAGGGTGAAACAAATTCGCTTCTCACTATTGGGATCTCGTAAACGGTAAAAGAAACAGCAAAGTTTAAATTAGGGCAAAGCTGCACAATTTAGTACCCAGTATTTTGACATTTTGAAGTTTGAGATATCTCGAGTACTTCCGGAGATATCCGCGAAAAACAGAAATTTTCGACGTTATTTTTGGAAATATCAAAAAAATATTAATACTTTCTCGAGGCACTTTTTAACGGTCTACCCTAGGATGTCAGTTTTCTAAATCAACG
The DNA here is from genome assembly GCA_016904865.1 of Pissodes strobi. Taxonomy (NCBI): domain Eukaryota; kingdom Metazoa; phylum Arthropoda; class Insecta; order Coleoptera; family Curculionidae; genus Pissodes; species Pissodes strobi. The sequence continues at coordinate 10,156 of MU184323.1, read as the reverse complement.
TTTCGATTTCTCAGAACCATCATCACCAATTTTTTTAAATACGGACCTGTAGATTTTATCAATTTTTTTTTGCATATTTAGGGGGTAATTTGGTAAAATTCATCACCTCAAATTTGGGTTAGTTAGTCTCGAACACCTGCCTCTCTGGATCCCCGTCACTCTCCACGCTCGGTCACTCTCCACGCTCGCGGTCAAAACCTAGCATCTGAAATCTAGGCAACCATGGATGTGACAAACTTTTGCCAAGGCAACCTAATACTGTTGGGCAGGGAATAAAATAACCTTTCATTTCATAAATCAAATAAAATCGATTAAACAACTGATGAGGGTATATTAATAACGCTTGCTCGCCTGTTTATACCTGGCAACTTCATAGTTGTGCTGAAAGTAAGCAACCTATATTTCTCCAATTCCTTGAGTCACAGTCTCTCAGCTAATGCTCGTTTCTTTGAATAACAAATCGGGGAAGTTGTTCCAAAAAAGTTAATTAGAATTTATATTATACAGAGTGAAACAAATTCGCAGCTCACTATTGGGATCTCGTAAACGGTAACAGATACAGCAAAGTTTAAATTGGGGCAAAGTTGCGCAATTTGGTGCCCGGTATTTTGACATTTTGATATTTGAGAAATCTCGAGTACTTCCGTAGATATCCGAGAAAAACCGAAAATCTCGAATTTCGGTTTTAATATTTTGTGACGTTAGAAAACTGACAACATCCTAGGATAGATCGTTAAACGGTGCTTCTAGAAAGTGTCATTATTTTTTTGATATTCCCAAAAATATAATGACACTTTCTAGAGGCACCTTTTAACGATCTATCCTAGGATGTTGTTAATTTTCTAAATCAACGTTTCGATTTCTAGAACCATCATCAGGTCAATTTTTTTAAATACGGACCTATAATTTTTATAATTTTTTTGCATATTTAAGGGGTAATTTCGTAAAATCCATCGCCAGATATTTTTAACTTGTAGGTATTATTAACAAAATCAACACCTCTGACAATTTACAATACTAACAGGCGCAGATTAAGTTGATATCTCAAATTAAAAAAAAAACCTACGGCAATTTTGTCAGTAACGCCTACAATTTAAAAATATCTGGTGATGGATTTTACCAAACTTCCCCCTAAATATGCAAAAAAATTGATAAAAACTACAGGTCCGTATTTAAAACAAATGGTGATAATGGTTCTGAGAAATCGAAACGTTGATTTAGAAAACTGACAACATCTTAGGGTAGACCGTTAAAAAGTGCCTTTAGAAAGTGTTAATATTTTTTGATATTTCCAAAAATAACGTCAGAAAAAATTAAAAACAAAAATCGAAAATTTCGGTTTTTTTCGGATATCTTCGGAAGTACTCGAGATATCTCAAACTTCAAAATGTCAAAATACTGGGCACTAAATTCGCAACTTTGCCCCAATTTAAACTTTGCTGTATCTTTTACCGTTTACGAGATCCCAATAGTGAGAAGCGAATTTGTTTCACCCTGTATAACGGTATTGGCCCCAGATTTAGCTAGGCAACCCATTTGCGATTTATCAATCTATATATTATCTAAGATATAATCTTTGTCATTGTCAAATAACAGATGAGGGTATATTTTTCTAATACCGGATCTTAGACTACATGCATTTGATAACAATCACAGAATACAATGGAACGCTTCATGTATTTTAGCAAAGGAACCATCATCTAAAAAACGTAAAATTAAAGAAAGCGTTTTAATTTTATTAAATAAAGATGAATGTGAGGCTTAACTTCTGTTAGTTTTAATAGCACCTGGTTACCTTTGCTAAAAACTGAAGTTAATAAGGGACAGTTAAAAATTAACTAAATCTTTTAATAAAAATCATAGAATTCTTCCTAAACGCAACACCAAATTGTAGACATATAACATCTCATAAAGGAATTAATTATTTACCTAATAACACCTCAATATCACACTAAGACCAGTAACCAGTAATTGAAGAGCTAAGTGGATTAAGGTGTTAAGCAGCAAAAGTAAATATTTGAGAAAATCGATTTTAAAAATTAATAATATGTATACAGTTTATATAACTTTACTGTTGTTAGGGTCATAGTTTTGAAATATAGAACCAACAGTAGCATATATTTAATAGTTTATATTATTCAAGAAAAAAATTAAAAATTTTCTCTTTTTTTCACAAAAATATTGATTTGTTTTTGTACTTACCACCTTTATACACTACATTACTCTCTATAATTTATTTGTTGATAAATGGATAATAGTACTAAGAAACACCATTTCGAATATAGGTGTACTGATTAAAAATATTTTTAAGCTATCAAACAAACAAAAGGACACAAATTTTGTAAAACCAAACAATAACAATAATTTGTTGCACTTACCACCTTCATTCAGCACACATTTGTTATCTTACTTACTCAGTGAATATGGATGGTGGTACCAAGTACAGGAAAGTCATTCACACAACATTAAAATAAAGTTTATGTTAAATATGTTAAACTGTATGCTGAAAAAGCTACTGTTATTAAAGAAGTAAAAACTGTTCTTTATTGGCAATGCAAAAAACATAAGCACGCATTTTATTTAAAAAATGTTATTTTATTTTAAAGACGGTGTTTTAATTTATTTTCTTTCTATTTTCTTGCTATGGCATAATATATTCCTTCACAATGACGTTTTCGTAGAAATATCTATACTGTTATTTAATAAACGGCAGCTGCTCCTTTAAATTTTGGATTTTTTCTTTGGACAGTTGACCAAGTTTACCTGCTCGGGGAAATCGTACTGTAAGGTCGGATACACGTAAATTGGTTCCCAAATTAAGAAGGGTCAAAAGATGTATGTAAATTGGTTCCCAACATTTTTAGTTTCCCTGATTTTTAGCTGTAAATTGGTTCCCGCGTTTTTATAAATCTGTTTATTTTACAAAGTACAGCACAGTGTTTTACATTAAAAATACCTAGTAATACAATATAAAATAATTACATTTATAATTTCAATCGTTAATAGGTGCCAGCATAGTGAAAAGAAACTAACCCAAACTAACCCAAAGTATACACAAGTGATAGCCATTAAGCAAAAATGCAAACTAAAATTTCAATAACTTCACATCCCTAATATTTGGGGAACCAATTTACCAACGACCTTTTTAGGTTTAGGAACCGATTTACATATTATTAAAAGATGTTTGAAACTACCCTTTTATTTCCTACCCACTGGGAACCAATTTACACACCCGTAGGGTCTGATTCCAATTAACGCTTTAAAATGCACACTTCTTTAAATGGCGCTTCTTCTTCGTACGAATCTTTGTACAGATAATCACCAAATCTTTATCCATTTTACTGCATCTCTAAGTTAGACTTTTTCATTACGAGTGTTTGTTTTTCTATTTACCACTTTTAACTGATTGGGTAAATCAGAAAAAAGACGAAAATGTGGCTGCGTATTAGTAACGTGGTTGTTCTTACTGGTTTTACTGATAATTTCTCTGTACTGGCCCGGAAGATAAATTGTGCTGTGTTTCCTAAGAACTAGTTCGATCCGACCAAAATCTCGATCCAAATTTAAAAACGAGTGTCTTCCTTGGGGAAACTTATGTTTAGTTATTTTGAAATATCCTTTGACAATAAGAAGTTGATATAGGCAAATCATAATAAAATTTTTGTTCTGACCTACAGATGAATCTGACCAGATTATTAACTGGTCTTTTTCCCTTAGTGCAGCATTTTTAATTCAAATATAATAAAAAACGCATCAACAATACTCTAACAATAGCGAGACACGACAACATGTAAACAAATCGAGCACGTTGTAAGTGGCAAAACTGTAACCAAAAAATGGATGTAGGTGTTAAGTGCGCTTAGCTCCTTTATTCACGTAAGAATCGATGTTACCAGTGCACTTAACCCCTTTATCCTTTGCTAAAATCGTAAATATAAGTTGCACCTTTCTGATTAAAAGATATATGAAACACATGAACTTAACACCTTTATTCATGAAAAAATCTAACTTTTAGCCAAAATGTTGTGTAGCACCTTTCTCCACTTAGCTCTTTAGTTATATGATATGACATTATTAATGTCATCTTGTCAAAGTCAATTCAAAACTTAGCAAATTGCACGAGGTTTTTACTGTTCTTTGCATTTAGTAACCATTTTTATTTCTAGATTTGTTCGTTCTTGGCAACTGGGGCAGATTTGTTCCTCGAAACGTCGACCGTGTTCCAGTTTTTTTTAGGTTTTTCAGCTTCGTTAGGGTTACTAAACTAGCACTTGTGCTGTGTACACCCTGGAGCCAGAGCCGAAGCGGCTCTACTTTCCAAAGAATTGTACATACAGGGGGAGAAAAAGGCCAATATTTGTAGGATAAACATGAATCCTCTACAACAATATAGAACATATATACATCAAAGGTATTTACGAATATCTATGATGGCTACATTCAATCTAGTTTGTGTTTTTTGTAATTCAAAAAAATAACAAATAATTTTCTTTACCTTCGGATAAATGTACAGAAATTTAAGAAATTTTCCAAAATAGTTGCAAATGTGAAGTATGTCATCGGCCTTATTTGATACTGAAGGCAAGCATTCAACATACAAGACGTTCAAATTTTTGACGTATTTTATGTTACATCTCATGAGAGAGATTTCGCTGTCCTTTAAAAATATTACAAAAAATTTTTTGCAGTTTACGAGAAATACAGTCATAGTCATTTGACCAACATTTCACCCTTCTGTTAACAATAATGAGCACACATTACATGCAACGAGGATGAATGAACGTTATCGAAACCCCGGTGGAGAACAAACACTTCCTGCAGACTTTTCCACAATACCGACTTAAGAATATCAACTTTAAAGTATCCTTGCTGAAATTTATTTTAGAAGAATGGAGGTATCCAACAATGGCACCAGTCATAAAGATAAAACAGCATATGTCAATAATTGTAAAAGATGCTACGCGAATGCGGAATAATAATGTTTTGAGGATCGAGGAAGCGGCTTTAGCATGCCACGCACATGAAGAATCAGACACGAAATTAATCTTACATGCTGCATCGTAGAATAAGATTGAAATTTTGTCATAAGATGTCCCGACAAAGACATATATTGATCATAGCACTCAGCGACTTGCAATTTATGAATGAAAACGTTAAAATCTGGTTAAAAGTAGGTGTTGGGAATAATGAAACATACCTAATTGTTAGCAAACTTCAGGAATAATTGAAAAGATGTCATAAGATGTCCCGACAAAGACATATATTGATCATAGCACTCGGTAACATGCAATTTATGAATGAAAACGTTAAAATCTGGTTAAAAGTAGGTGTTGGGAATAATAAAACATACCTAATTGTTAGCAAACTTCAGGAATAATTGGGTTTTGCACTTTCAGGATTTAATTAAAGGATAAAGTTAAGAAAATGCGTAAGAGACTCTGTCAGGTTGTTATTTTGTGAAGTTTTTTTGGCATAACTACAAAAAAACTATAATATTTATTCAAAAATGGACTTTAGGTTAGCTACTTTATGTAATGGCTCTTTAATAAGTTAATTGTTTTTCATGACATTTTCAGAAACATTTAAGAATAAGAACACTGAGAGGCTATAAAGAATGTAAGTATTAAAATTAGAATTCAGTTGCCTCTGGTCAATCACTATTTGGTATGATTTAGTGTTCGCAGACTAAGATGAAGCACTAAATGTACAGAAGTTCCACGATATTAGACTTCACAGTTTCTGTTCCTTGCTTATTCGTCAATAACATTTCTATGCTGATTATTTTACTAGCGATTTAGCAGTGAAAGACATAGAACTTTATATGGCCAATATTCGCAATAAGCAGAACCGTTGTTATTCGTTTGCTTGTTTTCTGCATGGTTCGAGGAGATATGTGACAAGTTAATTTTTATTATTAATTTAATTAGAAAAACATATATTTCAAATTGTGTGTATGTCCAATAAATAAATAAATAAATATATTTTCTCAGGGGTTGTAAATATTTTATTTTAAGAGAAGCAATTGCCGTTTTCGACACTCTTCAGCCTACAGGCTTAAACTAGTTAATATACGAAGCAGCTTACCTAAAATTAAGATAATGAGCATGCCGTTCCACTATATGCGCGAAAAACACATGCCCATTCGCGCATGCACCGGCAAGTTGTGTGCCATCATTTGACCATGCCATTTTGTAGATACTACCCGAATGCGGTTTCTCCAATGATCTAGACCACTAAAATATATTAGACATTAGCAAACTTGCATTATTTGTCTGCGAGTAGTATATTTATTTATTATTTACTGGGTTTTTTCAATATTTTAATATTTATAAAATGTTAATATCTGTTCTTTACCATATTCGATGTACAGGGTTTTCCTTATATTTTGGAGCACTTCTAGTACTTTTATTTGTAGATATAGAATAAACTTTAAATTACAAAAGTTGTAGGGTTTTTCATTAACCCGTAGAATTTTTTAGCAGAACAAATAAATAAACATCGCAAAGCGGTCAAAACACCTCAACTTTTGATTTTTTAAATATAGATCGCTCTGTATCGGTAGTCTGTTCTCTACTGATTCCGAATATACCAGAGTTGATACCTCTATCTTCAAAATTAACTGAGAAAATGTGAAAAACGGTTCCATAATAATAATGTGATAGAAAGAGAACGTTATAAAATAATGTGTTGGTTAAATGCATCGATAACATGGCGCAGTTTTTGTAATTTTTCTCAGTATCAATCCTGATATACTCGGAATCAGTAATGAACGGCCTATCCGATAAATGAATCGGGGTAGTCTATTTAAAAAGACAAGTTGGTGTTTTTAAACAAATTCAGATCTCCATTTGTTTTATCCGATGTCAAGTTTTAACAGATCAGGAAAAATACTTTAACTTTGGTGATTTAAAGTTTTTTTTCTCTAATCCTAGAATTCTAGCGATTTGCCATTCAAGAGAACGCCAAGTCCTTGTTTTTTAAGGAGTTTAACGACTTTTGGGTAAAAATTGGGCGTGGCATCCCCAAAACTTTCCGGTTACCACGGGTGAGCGCCTGCGGCGAGCTTTTTGATGGGGCTCCAATCTCTTTTCCGCCCTCGAACGCTTAGCATAGAGAGAAGTAGTAGCCCCTACTACGTCCCTGTGGACTGCAGTAGGTGAGAGCGGAATAGGTGAGAGACAAAAGCCTATCGGAGTGATGGTCCGCTTGACTATTTATATCATAAAATCTGCTGACCATTGCAACTTTAAGGTTCATACTTGTCTGCGCTGTCCCCTCGCGTTGCTTATAATTTATTCAAGTTCAAGGTCAAACTTAGGAGAGTGATAATTAATTAGTAGTTTTAATGTTTCTGGTAGTTATTTTGTACGTACCCCCGAGTAATCACATAATCTTAAAGTATTATAAGATCCAACTGCAAACAGGTCTCCAGCGGGAGCCCATGCTATAGATGTTATGTGATGGTTGTGATGTGTACTGGAAAACAAGGGTCTTCCTTGGCTGTCCCAAACTCTATACTTGCAATCTTCACCTCCAGATGCAATTATGTCTGATGCAGCACTCCAAGCTAGACATAACACTAAACCTTCGTGAGCTTTCCACTGAAAAGACAATTTTAGTTTACAACTTAATGTTCCAGAATAAGTAGAAAAAGCTGAATTTTAATTCTGTAGAACGATATTTTTTATTATACCACGTTATATTTATTATTTATCGCAGTTTTAGTTAGAGTTAACCTGTGAAACAGCGGTAACACTTGGGTGAAACATTCCTATCGTCTAAAATTATACAGTTCTATAAATCCAAGAACAGCCAGTCAAAGATAAAAAAAGGGAAGCATGCGACGCCGACGGTGCTACAAAAAGGTGATCTGGTTAATCGTATAATCATGAATAACAATATGTACTAAGACAAATAAGAAGATATAGGAATTGTGCGAACAATATGTACTAAAACGTAGTGCTAGAAACGCTTAATGCATGATTATCAGCGAACAACAAAATTATCGAAGAAAATGGCTTTATAGCCTGAATGTGTTGCGGGTCGGGAGGTAGGGAAACTCTGGGGAACCGCCGTGGTCACGTCGCGTCGGTGGAATCAAGAAAGTTAACGAGGCTCGGTAAAGCTTTATAGTTTTGATTTGATAAGCGATGGTGCTACAATTTCAACTCTTTCATCATGGATCCTATTCTATCTTAAGACTTAAAAAAAAAACAGTAACTTCGTGTCATTGAACATTTAAATTAGGCGAATGTAATGCTTGAAGATATCTTTCATTCAAACGGCCACCAGGGTAAAATTGCTGCACACACACCTCTAGGAAGATTGCTGCTCCCCCATATGAAATCACCTTTTCTCGATAACTTTAATTTGCTTTACTATAAATTAAATTTATTTTTAATTAACGCCGTACTCATAAGATTTGTTTAGCATTTATGCTTACTCGTTTTAAAAAAAATAATTATAATCTGCTTCTAAAATAATTTTTATCGAAATGGAACACTTCAGATTAGCATGTGTTTCATATTTCAAAATCAAAATCTAGCATATATTTTTTCTTCATCTTGTGTTTGCAATTTTTTTCCTTATGGATCTTATTGTTACTTATTTATATTGTATTCTGATACAACTTTGTCTATGACAAATTTTAATTTAGCAAGAGATAAAAAGCTCATGGAGAAAGCTATGGAATATATTATGAGAATTTTGTTAAACAATTTAAAAATTCTTTGTCGTAATTCAGGAACTTTTAAGTTTAGTTTGGATTAGCGCCTATATAGTACCCGTGTACATGCAGGTTTTGCCTGTATGACTTTAATATATTCAAAAAAACAACTTTTCATAGAGGTGATGCATATTTTTTGGGAAAATAAAAAATAATAAATGTGAGACATTTTATTTCAACTTTTTACTAACAATAATACTAGGGATAATTAGTACACTGCTTTTAGATGTTTCAAAATAATTTAATATGATGTTTTTCTCTACATATGTTTCGGCTTGATGAAGCCTTTGTCAAGAGTATTTGAATACTAAAATCTAAATTGTTATACCCTACCAAACCGCCTGTCGGTATTTTGTTTTTATTGCACTGTCAATTATGCAGGTGTTTAAAGAGCAGGTCAGTTGGTCGTTAGTATTTAAAACGTCTGTTTTTTGTGACTTTTGGATTTCTAGGTACTCCAAAAGGTTCAGCCTTTTGTTCTTTGTTTCGGTGTGTAAAAGTTTAACATTATTCGTATCTATAAAATGGTTATTTTCTATGCAATGTTTTGCTAAGCCAGAGTTTTTAATATTATGTAAAATCGATTTTTTGTGTTCTTTAATCCTAATATTTAAGTTTCGACCAGTTTGTCCTACTATACAGCTTCACAGTTCACACAATTTATTTTGTAAACACCAGATTTAGATTGTTTGTCAATTTTGTCTTTATTGTTTATTAGTCTTCTCCCTAGATTATTCTTATTAACCTGAATTGTGTTACAGCCAAATTTATTTAATTTTTTTGAAACTTTATCTGTAATTTTCGGAATATAATTGATAAATTTAAACGGCTCCTTATCTAATTTTAATGTAGGGTTATAAAATTGTTTAGTTAAAATGTTTTTCTGTTTTTTCTTTATTATTTTGTCAATTAAAGCGATCTTAAAACCGTTATTAATTGCTTGATAATGGATACTTCTTTTTGGAAACTCGCCGAGTCTAGGGGAATGCTGAAAAGCCTATGGATGAGACTTAGAAAAGCAGAAAGTTTTACTTGCCAAGATTGGTTATAGTCTTTGTGAATTATTGCATCTCTTGTTGTTGGTTTCCTATATATATCAAATTTAAGCGAATCTCTTGTCTTTGTAATCTTTATGTGCAAAAAGTTTAAAATGTTGTTAGATTCTTTTTCCATTGTAAATTGAATTCTATTGTTTAGGGAATTTAAAAATGTTAAAAAGGTATCTAAGTTTCTGTTTAGTCCTGTAAAGATACAAAATATGTCATCCACATATCTATCCCAAAAAAATATATTTCTGATTAATGAATTGTTGGTGTTGAATAAATGCTGTTCAAAATCAGCCATAAATATCTAGGCAAATAAAGGTGAAATTGGAGAGCCCATTGGTAAATCATTAATTTGTTTGAATATTTCATAATTATACTGGAAATA
>MU184322.1:102870-145621 GCA_016904865.1 Pissodes strobi | reverse complement strand
CTATAGATCTATAATGTTGGTCTCTTTTTAGGGTCGCACTTTCGCTTCATATAGTCTGAAATCATACCCGTGCTAACGGTGCTAAAGAAGTGCACTTCAAAATTCATGTATGCAGTTCACACGCCGTAGAAACAATAACATATATTTTTTTTTATTCAGACCAGATGCATGGTTTTTAATGTCCAAAAAAATTGACTTAACAGCCGTATTCCGTACAAAAAAAAATTATTAAAAACCTTGTTCTATGATTTTTATTGTAAAATCAACTAAAAACTTCTATCTTCCTATACTGTCACTTTCGACAACAAAAAAAATGGATGTTTGTTGGTTGTGCTGTTTTAGTTTATATTGAAATTATGGCAACTAGTTTATTTAACCATTTGGAATGTAGATCATTTTGGTAACGCCACGCCACCGCCACTTTTTATAATTTTTAACCAATGGCGAGCGGCACCCAAACTAACCAGTAATCTGTGTCATCCATTCAATCCTTGTTGAAGCTGAGCTTTATTGAAAGTAGTGAAGTACACCTTTTTTTAAATTGCGGCAGTGCCTCTTTTATACAGTCACGGCTACCAACCATCCGAATGTTTTTGTGCTACCCAGTGGCGTAGCTAGAAATGTGGGCGCCGGGGGGCAAGCCTATCCGCTGGCGCCTAAAACAAACCTATATTTTGTGTATATACGCAAATTAATCATCATAATATTAAACGTATATTTTTGAAGTGAAACTTCTTAACGCGCGCCGGGAGTAAAATTTGAAGGTCGCGATCCCGACACACGGCGGGCGAGCTGGCAGGGAACGGAGAACGGTCACGGACGTTTATTGTGATATCTTTGTTAGTTTACAAGATAAAAATACGGGCTTTGCTCTATTACCTTGTCAAGACATAAGCGAAACTTTTATGAAGAATAGTTTTTTTCATTTAAGCATTCTCTTTTTGTTAACTGAGTGATACCTATATTTAAAAAAACTTCTTTTTAACCAAATCCGTTAAGATATGTATAAGGCTAGGGCGTTTAATTATTGTGATATCTTTGTTAGTTTACAAGATAAAAATATGGGGTTTGCACTATTACCTTGTCAAGACATATGCGAAACTTTTATGAAGAATAGTTTTTTTCATTTAGGCCTTCCCTTTTTGTTAATTGAGTGATATATTAAAAAAAAACAACTTTTTAACCAAATCCGTTAAGATATGTATAAGGATAGGGCGTATAATTATTGTGATATCTTTGTTAGTTTACAAGATAAAAATATGGGGTTTGCTCTATTACCTTGTCAAAACAAAAGCGAAACTTTTATGGAGAATAGTTTTTTTCTCATTTAGGCCTTCCCCTTTTGTTAATTGAGTGATATATTTAAAAATAAAACTACTTTTTAACCAAATCCCAGGCTAGGGCGTTTAAGTTTAAGAAGTTTCACTTCTGATATGCGCACATAGTGCACTCGCTTTTTTTTATTTACAGGAATATGAATATAAAATATATAAACGGCAACCAACCAACAGGTACATACATATTTAAATATAAACGTAAACTAAACATCTGTAACCTTAATTAATTAATTAAACATTGGAGTCTTTCTTCGGTTTTAAATCGACGTAAATTGATCGATTATTTGATCAAAATTAATTTTTGGACAAATTCATTTTCTATGCTTAGTATTGCTAGGCTATTTAGACTTGTCTGGCTAATGGTACCTCCTAAATACGAAACTCTAAAAAACATACTTTTTACGACCGAAATTTTCGGAATTTTTGTCTTTGAAGTCGCATGCAGCCTTACGCAGCGTTTTTACAAATTTGCATGTACCAAATGCCGCCGCGCCGGGATGCATATTTACACATCCTAACATACGACGGCACCAGGGTGCTGAAATCGGTTAAGTTTTGTAAGCGTTTGTAGCGCTACAAAAGCTATCGCGCCATGTCTTCGCGATGCAATCAATTTGCGGCAAGAGCCCGCGTGGTCGAGAGGTCTAGATGGTTAGGTCTCAATTCGGCGGCTATCGGCGGCCTGGGTTCAAACCCCGTTGCTTTTTTATTTTTTTTAGGTTAAGTTTCTAAACAGTTTTTTTCTTGATTTTGGGTATGTCTTGGGTTAGTTTGGGTTAGCACCTGGTTAGTTCCCTTTTCTTGAGCCCCCGTAGCGAGCGAAGCGAGCGGAGTGCCATGCGAAAAGCGAAATATTATATAACAGCGTGTTCCAGGTGCCCAAATCAGTGAGCTTTTGTAGCACTACAAACGCTTACAAAACCTAACCGATTTCAGCACCCTGGTGCCATTGTATGTGAGGATGTGTAAATATGCCACCGGGATATATCTTTTTATTCCACATAGAATACCTGACACAAAATGTATTGGTTGGGTAAAAAGTTTAATACATATTTTGGTCTTTGATCTTTAATTGGATTATAATTTAATTAATTTAAAAACTCAGTTAAGCTCATGAGCATTGTTAGCATTAGCATATTTATAAATTCGGAGCGGCGCCTAATTTCTCTTGGTGCCGTGGGGCCTTGCCCCCCCTGGCCCACCCGGTAGCTACGCCACTGGTGCTACCATCTAGAACTAGCCTTGTCGCGTCTACGTATGAGTCATCGCCGGCCGCGAAGATTCAGAAACTGTGGAATTCTCTGGATGCTCTGGTCACGGTATAAATAAGTATACGGTAGGTTCACTGGAGACAAATTTCCAATTTCGCCGACAGCGTTTGGCGCCGCCGGCGCCGCCCGGGGCGAATCCGGATCAATTTGGTTCGTGGCCCACGATGGCCCAGCTACGAGTGACAGAGAGTGTGCAAACGCCCTGAGATTGTGTACGTTCGGGTCGCGTGGTCTTATAAATAACCGACGAAAGCGCATCAGCGAATACTTTTTGAATCTCTCCCCCTCCCCACAGACTGCTCGCTGCTGCAGGTAGAGTACAAACTTATTTTTTACCGTGCTGCGACTGAAGCGTTTGATGTAAAAACATCAAACGATTTTTGCTGAGTGGGTCTACTCGATATTATTATTTGTACTCTGCCCTGGTCGAGAATAATATAGAGTGACCTCGCTTCTTCCCGAGTATTCGTAATAGATTTTAGATTGTATTTAAAGAGCAGGTAGAAAACGTGTTGAGTTAGTTAATCATTGAGTGTTGAATTGTAAAGAGCTATTAGTTGGAAAGTTATAAGAGTAGTTTAGTGTATTTAGTTGTACACAGTGATAAAGAATAAAGAGAGCATTAGTTTAAAATAGTAAAAGTGTCATTTCGTTCAGAACCCACGGAAAAAACATAACATTTGGTGTCAGAAGTTGGATTGGCAACGGACCGGACTTGTGAAGTATTTTTCGAGGAAGAAGAGGGTACAAGTATGTCAACGAGACCGTTTTGATTGGTGGATTCTGTGAAAATGTTATAACATGCTATGGTCAATACGAGGCAACAAACGGCAGAAATGGAGCAAATAAATAAAATGTTGGCCGATTTCATGGAAAATTTAAATGCTGAGAGGCGAGCAGATCGGGAAGAGGATGAACGCAGAAGGCAAGTTGATCGGAAGGAGGAGGAACGTGAAAGGCAAGCAGAACAGGACCGGCTTCAGAAAATTTTTCAAGATCAAAAAGATAAAAAGCAAATAGAACAGGACTGGCTTCAGAAAGTTTTACAAGATCAAGAAGATAAAAGGCAAGCAGACGGGAACAGGATGAACGTAGAAGGCAAGCTGAAGAGAACTGGCTTCAGAAAATTTTACAAGATCAAAAAGATAAAAGACAAATAGAACAGAATAAACTTCAGAAATGGATGCTGGATGTAATCGTAGGCGAAAAAGGAAAATTACAGAAAATATTGGACGGTTAAAATGAGAAATTTGAAAAAGAAATATACAATATACAAAAAAAAATTGGAAATGTACAAACAGAAGTAGGAAATGTACAAAAAGAAGTAGGAAACGTACAGAAAGATATGAAGAATCTTCAAGCCGCTGCTGTCGTCAACGGTTGAAATAACGAATCAATAGTGGTAGCGCTTCGTGGATCTGCCCTGGAACTACTACAGACCATTCCTATCAACCAACAGAGGCAATATGACATACTTCTAGCTGCCCTGGAGAGACGATTTGACGACCAACACAGAAGACAGTTCTATCAGGCACAAGTAAAGTCTCGACATTAGAAGCTTGGTGAAAACCTGCAGGAGTTTGAGGCAGACGTTAGACGTCTCATGCAATTGGCCTACCCGGAAGCAACAGAAGAATTTTAAGAGCAACTTACTGCCCAATATTTCGTGGATAGTATCAGAGATCCAAAAACTCAGAAGATGCTACGTCTAACCAAATATAATAACATCAGTGAAGCTTTGGGTAGAGCCCTAGAAATCGAGGCGGCCTGTAACATCTCTAAGCCGAAAATCAGGGCCGTATCCATCCAGAAAGGAAAGCCGGCAAACAGCTGTGAATTAACTGAGATGGGCGAAATTTTGAAGAAATTAACGGAAGTGCTTTAGGCCACGGGGAGATTCCGGGAATCAATAGAATATAGGCCACGTAACTAAAATATCTCAAATCAGTGCTCTAGATGTGGCAGGACTGGGCATTTCAAAGATACTGCTGAGTACAACTACGGTCTAGATCTCCATCTAGAGACGCTAGCGCCTCAAAATCAAATCAGATAAACTTCACTTAGTCAACATTGCGCTGCGGGTGTTGGCTAAAGAAGATAAAGCCCCCAAGATCGTCTCCATAAAAAGTCTAGGAAAAAAAGCCGACAGTCTAACTATTAAAGGAAAGATCAACGGAAAAGATATTACAATTATTACTGTTAACACTGGTGCAACATAATAAATAGAGTAGAAGTCCTACCCATGTCGAAGGATGTAGTTTTACATACGGTTACCGGTGAGACTGCTGAAATACTTGAAGAAATGGGTATTGAACTTCAACTGGGACGATTTAAATTACACCATACATTGTTAGTAGCCGACATAGAAGACGACTTTATTTTGGAGATTGATCTCATCGGCCAACATGGATTCTCTTTTGTCAACAAACTTAACCTTTTGAAGTTTGGCACCGAAGAGTTCATCTTTACCAAAATAGACGATGGCACACTGACTAAAGTAGTGGCGGCATGTACTGTCAGAATAAGCGGAAATACCGAGTAGATAATTTTCGGGAAATTGGAGAAGGATTTTAGAGGCTGCATCGAACTTATCCAACATCACTATTGGCCTTGCAAACAACTCGTAGGCAAAACAGTAGACAAAACCGACGGCGACATACCGATAAGGATAGCAAATATTTCATCCAATTCTTTTAAAATCAATAAAGGAGATGTATTAGCCACTTGGGAGCCGGTGCAGTGGGTAACTAGTTGCGAAACGCGGTCAGAAATAACCCTCAATATCACCTAAGGAAGTCCTAGAACATTTCCAGAAGTTGTGGCATCATCTGTCTTGCGAAGAACTGAAGAAAGCTACACAATTTATCAAAGAGCAGAGCACAACCTTTGAAAGGGAAAATAGCAATACTGGAAGAACGAACATCATAAAAGAAAATCGACACTGAAAGTGCTCACCCCATACGGCAGCATCCTCGGAGGTTACCAGTGACAATAGTAGGGTCTGTACAACATTTCCATCAACATCTGTATGGACAAGATTTCCTAATAAGGACGGATCATGCAACACTTAAATGGCTTTTGGATATTGAACAGCCTGAAGGACAGGTAACCAGGTGGTTTCAAAAGTTACAACATTATAACTTTTGAGCAGAGGGCAGGGAGATTGCATAATAATGCAGATGCTTTATCCAGAAGACCATGCGAGGATAATTGTAAGCATTGCCAAAGAATAGATCAACGAGAAGGAATTGCTCCCATTGGGCAAATGAAGTTTGAGGTTGATCAGCAGTGGACCACAGAGCAACTTAAAAGGCATCAGCTTGAGAATAGTGAAATAGCACTACTGCTAAAAGCTAAAGAAGAACATCAACCAAGACCAAGCTGGAGAGAGATTTCAACTATAGGATTTACTTTTAAAACTCTGTGGGCTCAGTGGGACTCCCTGGTAGGGGAAAATGGACTTCTTAAACGAGCCTGGAAAGCGCCGATGGAAAAGTAGTGCTCATCTCCGAGTGCTCATCTCGAAGTGAACAAAACGATTGACAAGATCCTCGACAGATTTTACTGAGTCAACTACTGCCAGGATGTGAAATCGTGGTGTCGGCAGTGGTCAACCTGTGCCGCAAGTCAAGGACCCCAAACAATATCTAGGGGAAAAATGAAACAGTATAATGTGGGCCTACTGTTTGAACCTATCGCCATTGACGTAGCTGCCTTCTTCCAGAAACAAATAATGGTAACAAGTACATTTTAGTGGCAAATTGACTACTTCAGTAAATGGCCTGAAGTGTTTGCGATCCCCAATCAAGAAGCTGTTACCATAGCAGAGGTCCTCGTGAATAACCTATTCAGCAGATTTGGTGTTCCGTTAGAGCTGCACTCAGATCCAGGACGCAACTTCGAATCTAAGATTTTCCAGAAAGTATGTGATTTACTCAACATCCACAAAACACGGACTACAGCCTTACATCCACAATCAGACGGCATGGTTGAGAGGTTTAACAAGACCATTGAAGAACATTTGTCAAAGGTCGTAGATGAACATCAGAAGGATTGAGACCAACACATACCACTATTTTTGATGGCCTATAGATCAGCAGTCCATGACACGACAGGACTAACACCAGCCATGGTTTTAGCGGGAAGAGAACTCCGTTTACCCTGTAACCTATTATTCGGAACGCAAGACAACCAGGATATGGAAATTTAACGCTACGCGGACGTGCTTAAAGAAACATTACTATACATCCATGAATTAGTCAGAGAAAACACGGAGAAAGCCAGTGACCGAATGAAGACACGATATGATCTCAAATCTAATTCTATGGGATTTCAGATGAACGATAAGGTCTGGTTATATAATCCGCAAAGGAAGAAAGGAAGATCTCGCAAGCTAACGCCAGTATGGGAAGGGCCATATACAGGCATCAAAAGAATTAATGACGTTATAAGATTCAACGTAGCCCCAGAAGCAAACTGAAAGTTGTCCACCTCGACAGGCTCAAAGCATATCACCACCGATCTCCATATATGGATAAGCACAAAGCGATCCAAATCATACTGATTCATGCGCCTTCAGATGTAAACAAAAGAAGGTAATTCTGAGACTGCGCAGTTTCAATTAGCAGGTTATCGATCGATTCCACGTGCTTCATCACCATTGGTTTTTAAAAGAAATAGAATAGACCAACCGATAAAATATACAACTTTTGCTATTTTTTCCGAATCTTGCTTTGTTTTGGAGACAAAAAACAAATGAAAACTATTTCTTTCCTCGTCCCTGGGCGACACAAAAACCAATTAAAAAATGTAAAAATATGACAGTAAGTATATAATTATGTCTAAGGAATAAACCATTGATAGGTATGCAAAAAAATACTACCAAATATTTTGGTACCTACCTAATTTTTACATTCTTTATGTGTGGCATGCATTTTTTTTTGTTAAAAATATTAACTAGTTTGCCCAAAATGATTTTATGATCAAGAAAATTTGAATGATTTATACTGTAGAATCTGGTGTAACACAGGCGCAGCACTGAAACTTGTAAATTTTCAAATATATATATTTTTTAAAATCATCCCTTTGATTCAAAAATATTAAAAAATGGAAGCACCTCCTAATAAAACCCTTTTTATATGCGTTTGCCTTAAATTTTACTTTCTCTTTAAGTTAGTCTTGAATAGGTACTACTTTTAAAAGAGATTTGTAATGTTAAAGTATTTTGCATCAGCCCCGTCTCCAGGGGTGAGGCGGCGAGGCAGCCGCCTCGGGCGGCCGATTTTTAGGGGCGGCCGTTTTAATTTTTTTCTAAAAAGTTTTAATGTGATTGTATGTAACACGGTAAACACTCTCGCAATTAATATGTAGAACGCTTCATTCGTACTATAAGCAGCTCATCGCGCGTTGTATGCAATAATAACCAACGCCTTAAAAAATTAAACTCCACTATATAACATTACGGTCTATTCGCAATTAGCATTAGCAGTTTAAATTCGCAGTGAATGAAAAATCGCAATAACAGCCGCAACTGCTAATTAAAAATCGCGACTTAGCACATCTTTAGGGACGGGCGACATCGCCCTAAAGCGATTCAGGACAATTTTTACGGAAGTGGCCGAAACGCAACCCGATGATTGATTGATTACTGAACAGCATGTAGCACATATTGAATGCGAAGCGAGGGCATGTTACGTATACGTACTCATGCGAGTTTTTAGACCAAAAATTCGCACTTCGCGCCCCCAAATACCCATCTCTAGGGTACCCATATCAACTTTATTTTCGAAAAATAATTTAAAAAAATTTTTTTTCGCTTTCATTACAGAAACGATTAGAGGGATCCACGTATATGTGACCCACGAACAAATAATTTTTTTATAAATCACATACAGGGTGTTAAAACCACAATTTTTCCCAAAAAGACCCCATTTTCGAAATATTTCGGTACAGCAAACTCGTGCGATTTTTTAGAACAAAAATTCAAACCCTGCGCCCCAAATACCCCTCTCTAAAGTACCCACATCAAAAAATAATTTTTGAAAACAAATTTTTTTTCGCTTTCATTACAGAAACGGTTAAAGGGATCCACGTACATGTCACCCACGTACAAATATTTTTTTTAATCACATACAGGGTGTTAAAACCACAATTTTCTCAAAAAATCCCCTATTTTCAAAATATTTCGGTACAGCAAACTCGTCCCATTTTTTAGACCAAAATGTCGAACTCCGCGCCCCCAAATACCCCACTCTAGAGTACCCACATCAAAATTATTTTTTTACGAAAATTATTTTAGAAAATTTTTTTTCGCTTCCATTACAGAAACGGTTAGAGGGATCCACGATCACCCACGTACAAATTCAATTTTTAGAATCACATATAGGGTGTGAAAAATAGAAATTTCCCTGAAAAATCTCCTATTTTCGAATTATTTCGGTACAGCTAACTCGTGCGATCTTTAGATCAAAAATTCGGACTTCGCGGCGCCAAATACCCCTCTCTAAAGTACCCACTTCAAAATTAATTTTTTTAGAAAAGAATTTTCCAATTTTTTTCCTTGTTTTTATTACCGAAATGATTAGCACTTAGATATCACCAACGTACAAATAAATTTACAAAATCATATACCGGGTGGTAAAACAATACATTTAAAAAAAAATCAACTTTTTTCGAAATATTTCGGTACAGTAAACTCATACGATCTTTTCGATGCGAAAACCGAACTGAAAAAAACGAAACGTCGTACAATCAATACGGCACATTATAGTGCCCGCTGAGACCCAACTTTTTCCCATTAAAGGTTATCTCTAGCTATTACCGTTTTCGAATTATAGTCGATTTAATGAAAATCTCGATTTTTTAAGGTATGAAACCATACGATTTCCATATAGCCCCCCAAAACCCACCCTTAAAATCGAGCCCCGGCATCCTCGATTTAATTCCAGGTAGCCCCCACGAGGTACATCTACCATGAAAATATCGACCCTGCAGGTAATCTCCTTATACACGAACCTACCGTTAAAAAACCGCGCGGGCGCCTATTCGTAGGATAGGTCATAATTGACTCCTTAATTGGTCTGTTGTAAGGGGCGGCCAAATCCTGCTCGCCTCGGGCGGCCTAAAGCCTGAGGACGGGGCTGTTTGCATTCACACATTACATACCACAATCTGTAGGCAAGAAATTCACCTTTTTTTAGTTTTTTAAAATATGAATTTTTGTTGCATTGAATAGCTAAAATAACTTTGGGGCAAAGAAAGGTTTATTAAAACAAAACATCATGATATAAACGTTTTATTTACATTATCTTACATTAGGTAGTAGTAGTAGTAGTAGTCTATTTGGAAAAAGCCAATAATACAAAATATGTAGGTAGTATGTACCAAGATACAAAATTCTTAAGACTATACACATGTCTAAATGCTCATAAAAACCTTAAAACATTTAAGAGTAATTAGGAAGATTCCTGAGAAATTAAACTGATTATTTTTTATTACAACAGTGAAAAAAAATCAATAAGTATTTTTTTATTTCCACTAAATATGAATATTACGAGAGCTATGCCAGTTTTTGGTTTTGTATATATAGATATACTATGCATGGTGTGACGTAATAATTCATGTGTATTGTGACGTCATAAGCACATTTCAAGGCGTATCTGCCTCATTTTTCGCCTTATGAAAAAAAGAAAAAACACGTGCCCACTTAGTTTTCATGGGCTATCGAAAAATTGATGAAACTTCCTCATTGTTCTGTATACCTGTTTCTGCTATTTTAATAGATTTTTTTTTAAATATTTTACAGACTGTTCTATAGGTTCAACATAGAAATAATCCGTGGGGGAAGCTTTAACATTTTTTTCCAATTTTTACTCCCTTCTTTTATTTTTTCTTTACCTTTACAGATAGAAAAGACATACAAATTGTACTTTACGTCACTCACTACACTTTTCTGTCCTAAATTTTTAAAAGAAGGGGGTAAATATTGGAAAAAAATTAAAGCTCCCCCCACGGATCATTTCTATATTATTGAACCCATATATGTAATTATGTAAAACAATTTTTAAAAATCTTTTAAAATAGCAGAAACAAGTATGGGGAACAATTACCCATTTAAGGATCTAAAAAAAAACTGTTTAGAGCATCAAAGCTCCTCAACAAAGTAAATTAAAATCCATCCTACCTATAAGAAGACTGTTTTAATACAAAATGATAAAACTGAATAAACTCACTGCTATTTATGCATCGTGACAGTAAATAAACTCTTTTTAAGATATTATTCCCATATTTTGTATGTAATGCTGCAGTTATCCTTAAAAGAAAATGATACTTACTTAAAATAAGAAATCCCTGGTATTCTACCCTTATTTTGGCAACACCAAATCAAACACCGTTGAGTATTTTCTTTGACCTTGGCAGTTGACGCCATTGTCTTTTAAGGTCTTTTGTCTTTAAATCATATTCCTAACGTCTACACCAACTTATACACTAACAAAATACACTAATAACGAACTATTATAATAATAAACTAAACTAGATGTCCAGGAGTAAATTAGTTATTTTCAACGAAAACGATAATATAAACCACTCAGACGCACGTACGTACTTCAATAAGTGAACGAAACGAAACGCCGAAACCCATTACGGCAAACACAGAAAAAAGAATTATTTCAAGCGCAAGCAACCAGCAAGGTCAGAGAAATTTGATAATATTTTTGATTACCGAACTGTAAAAGCTTTATGAGCTGATTTCGTTCTGTCGCTTCTCGGTGTTTGTGCGCATGAGTAAAATTATCCTATTTTCAGTTCTGTCCGACGCAGAACCCGGTCTTTTTCCCCATGATTGGTACGATTTTTCGACGCATGCAGACGGTTTGTGCTTATCCATATATGGAGATCGGTGGTTGCCCCCTACCCACCGATCTCCATGGAGATCGGTGCATATCACGGACATGAAGGAGCTGTGAAATTCTCTGGGTGCCATGGTCGAGAATATTATAGAGTGGCCTCGCTTCTCCGGGAGTATTCGTAATAGATGTTAGATTGTATATAAATAGCGTATAACGGCGAGTTGCAGTTAGTTAATCATTGAGTGTTGAATTGTAACGAGCTATTAGTTGTAAAGTTATAAGAGTAATTTAGCGCGTTTAATTGTATAGAGTGATAAAGAATAAAGAGAGCATTAGTTTAAAATAGCAAAAGTTGTAATTTCGTTCAGAACCCACGGAAAAACTTAACAATACTAAATACAGTGTGGTGGCAAATTATTTAGACCACTTTTTTGAGTGATTTACCATGTCAACATTGTCATCAATGGCTTGATATGAATATCTTTGCGTAATAAACGTTTATTTATAATTTGCCTTCCTTTTAGTTGCAACTTTTACTCGAACCCATATTTGTCTATTAGACATGTGAAAAAAATTCAAATACCAATGACAAATGTTATCTAAAAGTGAACTGTACCATGGTACACAACTTCGCCCCTACTTGATTGTGCAGATTTAATTTATCGTTTGTAATTCGTTTGCCACAGAAAAATCATCCTGCTTGTAATATAAAGATATTACTTATAATTAAATAAGTATTTTACTTAGATTCAAAATGATGAAAGTAGAGGTATCTAACTATTATAATAAAGCGGTTATCTTTCTTGGTCCAAATATTTTTGTTAAACGACGGACGTTGTTTCTTTTAAAGTAAATAAGTCATTATTAAGTAAGTAATTCCTTTGTCAGTGAACCACATTTTGCTTTTTATTGTTAAGCCCTTTAAGGTGAGGTGGAACTCAATATGTATAGGGTTATATTTAAGATTTTAAAGTTTAATCGCTTTTGGCAGATCCGTAGAATAACTATGCAAACAGCAAAAATCGATTTTAAATACATATAAAATTCCTAGAGTTTAGTTTCTTAAGCTTGCAAATTTCGAAGATATTAACTTCTATACTAAGACTTTTTAAACATCTGATACATGCGCTAATACTATACTGTCAATAATACCTGAAGGTAAAGATCCGTATTATAAAATAAGAATATGTATACTTGTAAGCTACAGCATGTTAAATAATTTATAAGGGGAAACCCCAGTCTGTTTTTATGGTTATTGTTAAATACCAAGCCATATAAAGATAAACCTAGGCAAATCGTAAAAATTGAACACTAATTGGCATAATTAAAGTTTTGTGTTTCGATTTATCTCTGTTAGGGGAACTGTTAGGAAACTTTGAAAGTACAATAATTAGCCATTATTTTTTGAAATGGTTTCCCAATTTGCAAGAATGCATGAGACATAGCTTCTTACAATATTCTATTTATATTTATATTTTATATTGTTAAATATCTAATATAAATATTAAAAATCCACTATGAGCTAGTCTAGATAGCCTATTTATAATAAATAGGCTATCTAGACGAAGTAATACGAAGAATAACGCAATAAAACACCACTAATTAATTATCAGTATTATTATAATTTTATTAGTGAAAATACGCTTAACGTTTCATTAAAGTAGATCAAAACATTCTTATCGCAAACCTGATTGACTTGGCACAGTTCGATACGACTACTAATTAAATTACCATTGATTCGGTTTTAATGGAAGAAAATAGTTAAAGATTTCAGAATATTCGGTCCCGTTTGAACTGGCCCATTACTTTCTGTAAACTTATTGTCCAATTAATTATGCATACAAATTTTCTTCTTGATTTTAAAAAATATTGGAATTAATTAATATACCGTAAAACGGGGTTACATTGAACATCATCTTCATATTTTGTTGAATAACTTTTGTACCTGTCACTCAATCGAATCAAAAAAAAATACCACTTATGGGTCACTATAGAAGCATGACTTTACATACGTTAGATTATCTATTGGGCGTAGCTATGTAGAGATTGCTATAAAAAAGTTGCTGTTCAATTTTACCCCCGGGTTCGGGGTAACATTGAACAGTGTATAAATGGGTGTCTACGAGCCCACAGGTTAGTTATTTGTTCAATTTAACCCCGCCAGTGAAACAAGCGGAAAAAATTAGTTGGGAGAGTTTTGTTTATTGTTTTTTTTCTCAATGCCAAGGTGGTTATATTTATTGACAAAATATTTTTTTTACATTTTTTTTATTAAACTTTAAATTCTTTTACACAGTCTTATAAAATCATATTTCAAACTAAAGAAATTGGTAATTCTCAAGTCAAATGACAAAAAAATAAGGGAAACGTATAAACGACAGTCTTTATAAGGATTTTAGCCTAGAGTATACCCATCAAATTGGATCGAAAAAGCCACTTTTCCGCGGCGGTCTTCAGCTGGAGCTGGCAGAAGTCTCTCAAAATCCTAAGGACTTACGACTGAAATGTAGTCTATCTGAAAATAAATCAACAATAGATTTTGTTATAATGCAAAATGCACTGAAAAATTTACCTCTGGCCAATAGAAGGCAGAATTCTTCGCAATTCTCAGGAACTTGACCACGTAGTCTCCATCAGGCAGTTTTTTTTTTATAAGACCAACGAAAAATTTCAAGGTCTTTTTGGTTGCGAATCTCACGAGCACATAATCGTTGACGACTGCAGCCCCTATTGGCCTCTCGATCTCGTTTTCTTCTTGGTGCATTTCATCACAAAATGTCTCATAATCACAATCAGATTCGTCCTGAAGCTCTAGTTCGTTATCGGAACTGTCACTATCCAATTCCTTAGCAGACTTTTTCTTATTCTTGGTGGGTGGTGCAGAACATCCAGAACTTTCCCCTATTTCAAAATCTTTCAGTCCAATGCTTTTACCCGGTGCGATGTTAATTTCCTTTTTTCTTTGAGTTCTAGCTCCCTTTTTGTTCCTAATACCCTGTAGAAATTGTATAACTGTGTCGTTTAAATTGTTTTCAAAACTTTGATTTGATTCAGTATCATCAGTACCAGGCAATTTCTTTAATATTTGGTTTCTGTCTAAAGGGTATATACCCGTTGCCCGAAAGCCCCTTTGAAGGTTTTGTTCACCGCCACCACCACTGCGAATTTCAACATCAACTTCTTTAAGAGTTTTGGAAACATCTCCTTTGGAAGACCAGTTGATCCCGTTGCTAACTTATAATCGCTGAGTATTGCACGCCATTGTTTCTTCAGTGGTGCGAACACCGCAACATCCAGGGGTTGAGCGATATGGGTGGTGTTCGGCGGTAAACATATGAATCGAATATTATTTTCAACCGACAGTCTGATAACTTGCTCAGAAAAATGGCTCGCCAAGTTATCCCCGATTAATGTTTTGACTCCTTCTTGATGTCTCGTGAAATAGAGGAAAACGGAAGTAAACAAATTTAAAAATGTTGCAGAATCGAACCATCCATGAGTTGTTCGGTTGTATCTGGTTTTATCGGGTCCTCCTTCCGTCCAAGTTGTCCAAAGGTTTTCTACTTTGTAGACTACATACAGAGGCAGCAGAACTCCTGAAACGCTTCCACAAAACATCAAAGAAATTTTTGATTTTAAGTGAGACAATAAACGTTCTGGGTATTTCACCCCCCTTTTAAAAAAGCATTTTGTAGACCCAGGGTCATCCGCTAAATTTGTCTCATCAAAATTGTATATACAATCGGGGGAAACTCCGTCTAGACATTGCTCAAGGTTATCAAAATATGCAATGAAAACTTCTCTAGTGGAAGATGCTCTATTTGGGTTTATATTTTGAGATTTTCTTACACTTATTTCTCTGTTTCTTTTCAGAAAACCTTTAATCCAGTCGATACCAGGCAAATTATTTTTAAACTGCTTAACTGTCTTACCTATTGTATCCAAATGGCTTTTCATAACATGTCGTAAATCGTCGTGAGTCAAAGGAAAGCCCCATTCAGCGGTTTTCAACAGCATCTTGACCAGTGCCTTTTCTTCGTCGTTGTTTAAAACTGTGGGCCTTCCGACGTCCTTAAATTTTTTGTTGTTCAGTTTGTGGCTTAATGTTCCTTTTGGGATTTTGTATTTCTTCGACGCCTTGCAAAGTCACAACTTTTTTGTTTTAATTTCGCGGATTGCTTGTTCCACAGTATCAGAGGTGTAATTTTTGTATGATCGACTACCCAACTTTCTAACGTAATCACTCATTTTGGAATAAGATTATCGCACTGCACTACTGCACCACAACTGAATTTCCTAACTTCACAATGTTCCTACCGCCAAGCCAACCAATGTTATACTGATCGAATTTGATTCAAAACTAACAGACAATAATATTTACATGGAACTCGATTGATGCCGCCCGAGCACGTTGAATCCTGCCGTTCAATGTTACCCCACGTTCCCAAGAAAATTGACATATTTTTTTATTAATTAATTAAAAATATTTCAGAACCCCAATCATGTACGGTATTATGTAGAATAAGGTTCAAATAGGTACTAGTATCATGGAAAATTAGTCATGAGAAGATATCTTTTGCATATCGCCGGTTGCAGACCAAAGTTTGAGAGATTTTTTTTCAGCCTTTTATTTCAGAAACAATTTTTTATTTTTTTTTTCGTTAATTTTGAGAACCTGCGATCAAGTTTATCAGGAAGTCCATGAAAAACATATTTGCAAACCTCAAAAAAATATATCTGTCCCAAAAAAAAATTTCAGGCCAACTTGTAGAAAAATATAAACTTCATTGCAAAATTGTTCAATGTTACCCTGGGGTTCAATGTAACCCCGTTTTACGGTATCGGTCTTAATACATTCTCTGGAGATTATTATGTAAATCTAATGAGACTTATAGGATAGGATTAAAACGCGCTAAATCTAGTTCTGACCAAAAATTTGTTCAAAATATCTGCTTTAAGAATCTCTACCGATGTGAATGGTAATATAGTTGCGATACTCATCTAATCCATTATAAAATACAGTCTAGTCTCAAACTTCCCCAAATCCAACTTGCTTCATTTTCAAACACCGCCACATCCAAGCTGACTAATCAGATAATATCTAGGTCATCACGTGGTCATGATTATATTTTTAAAGCAGTTATCAGTCATTGTTTGATATCGGCCAATTGCAATAGATTGATACTGGTTTACACGTGTTTATCCCGTGCGATGACATGTGAGAAAAATCGACGTTGTGACTCCCAATAAAGCTATAACGCGAAATCAAGCCTCAGAATATTGGAAAAGGAATGTCGAAAAATTATGTTTACAATTTTTTTAACTTAAGAAAAACTGAGTATGAGTATGCTGCTTTAACCCTACGTAAATACCCAAAATGTAAACATTCGCACCAATCCGTGGGTTCTGAACGAAAAAAACACTTTTACTATTTTACAATAATACTCTCTTTATTCTTTATCACTCTATACAATTAAACACACTAAACTGCTCTTATAACTTTACAACTATTAGATATTTACAATTCAGAACTCAAAGATTAACTCACTCAACACGCGTTCTGCCTGTTATTTATATACCAACTAAAATCTATCGCGAATACTCCGGGAGAAGCGAGACCTCTATATTATTCTCGACCAGGGCTGCGCGCACCGGGAGAATTCCACAGTTCCTGAATCTTCGCGGCCGGCCATGACTCATACGTAGACGCAACAAGGCTAGTTCTATAGGATGGCACAAAAACATTCAGAGGGTTGCTAGCCGTGACATTGCCTCCTTCTCAAACCTGATCGTCCCGTTCTTGTCCATGATATGCTTTGAGCCTGTCGGTCCTTTGCGGATTATATAACCAGACTTTATGGTTAATCTGAAATTCCATAGGGTTCCATCATATCGAGCCTTCATTAAGTCACTGGCGAGACGTTCAAACGGTAGTCCCACACCATTCTGTTTCATTTTCCCACTAGATTTTGTTTGGGGTCCTTGACTTGAGGCACAAGTTGAACCCTGCCAGCACCGTGATTTCACATCTTGACAGTTGTTGATCCAGTAAAATCTGTCGCGGATCTTGTCAATCGTTCTGTTAACTCCGAGATGAACACCAAACTTTCCATTATGTACTTCTTCCAGGACTTCCGATTCCCTTTGGTACCACTAACTGCGTCTTCACTACTTTTCCATCGGCGCTTTCCCAGGCTCGTTTAAGAAGTTCATTTTCAACTACCAGGGAGTCCCACTGAGCCCACAGAGATTTAAAAGTAAATCCCTTAGTTGATATATCTCTCCAGTTTAGTCTTAGTTGACGTTCTTCTTTAGCTTTTAGCAGTAGTGCAATTTCACTATCCTCAAGCTGATCTTTCTTTAATTACTTTGTTGTCCACTGCTGACCAACTTAAAACTTGATTCGTCTTATGGGAGTGATTCCTTTTCGTTGGTGTATTCTTTGGCAATGTTTATAATTATCCTCTCATGACCTAAATAAATCATCTGTATTATTATGCCATCTTCCTTCTCTGTACTTAGCCTTAAAGGTATATTGTTTTAACTCTTCCTGACTTGACTTTGAACTGGATGGAGATGTAGACCGTGGTTGTAATCGACAGTCTCTCTTAAAATGCCCAGTCCTGCTACATATATAGCACTGATTGAAAATATTTTGGTTCTATTGGCTTGACAGTCTCTTTTGCAATGTCCAGTCCTGCTACATCTATAGCACTGATTTATAGCATTTCGGTTACATGGCCTAATATCTAGTGGCTCCCCGAATCTTCCGGTGGCCTGAAGAACTTCGAAACATTTCTTCAAAATATCGCCCATCTCAGTTAGTTCACAGCTGTTTGTCAGCTTTTCTTCCTGGATAGTTACGACCTCGATTGTTGGCTTAGATATGTTAAAGGCCGCCTCGTTTCTAGGGATCTACCCAAAACTTCACGACTGTTATCAAACTTAGCTAGACGTAACATCTTCTGAGTTTCTGGATCTCTGATACCAACCATGAAATACTGAGCAACAAGTTTTTCTGGAAATTCCTCTATTGCTCCCGTGTACGCCAATTGAATGAGAAGTCTAACGTCTGCCTCAAATTCTTGCAGGTTTTCACCAGGCTTCTGATGTCGGGACTTCACTTGTGCCTGATACAGTTTTATTCTGTGTTGGTGTTCAAATCGTCTCTCCAGGGCAGCTACAAGTATGTCATATTCAAATTGTCTTTTGTACATTGTCCAGGACGTTTGACCGTCATACGTTGGAGGTTTGATATTCTGTCTGTGGGTCCTTGATTTTTTTTAGTCTGGTAACTTCTGCTCGTAGATTATTGATTTCTTTCTGTATATTTCTAACTTCTTTTTGTATATTGTCTACTTCTTAGATCTTGAAATCAGCCCACATTTTATTTATTTGCTCCATTGCTGCCGTTTGTTGCCTTGTATTGGCCATAGAATGTTATAAAATGTTCACGAATCCACCAGTTAAAATGGGTTCATTGACGTACTTTTACCCTCTTCTCTCCTCGAAGAACACTTCTCAATTCCCGTCTCTTCACAATCCGACTTCTGACACCAACTATTACGTTTTTCCCGTGGGTTCTGAACAAAATCACACATTTTACTGTTTTACAATAATACTTTCTTTATTCTTTATCACTTTATACAATTAAACACACTAAACTACTCTTATAACTTTACAACTATTAGATCTTTACAATTCAGTACTCAATGATTAACTCACTCAACACGCGTTCTGCCTGCTATTTAGATACCATCTAAAATCTATCGCGAATACTCCGGGAGAAGCGAGGCCTCTCTATGGACAACAATGTACCAAAGTAATTATTATTTTTTACTACTAACATGATAAATCACCATTATTTACTCCATTCCTCAAATGAGAAGTAACATTTCTCACCCTAGGTAAATAATAATATTAAAAAAAAACCTAGGTCAATAATGAAATGGAAAATGTCATTTAAGTTTCAACTTGTTAGTTTGACAACTAGTTGTCATTTCGGGTTATTTGAAAAATGCGTAGGAAATGATTAATTTCAAAATCTAATCAATTCAAATAATGATAAGGATTGTATCAGTGCCATTATTAACCTCGCACATTAATCATTATATCCTTCGGCGCTACGCGCCTCAGGATATAAAAGTGCTCGGTAAATAATGGCTTCCTTCTCAACCTAAGTATATAATATACTATTTTAATTGTTGTAAATGTTATAATGTGCTCAGTTCACATATTAAATATTCACCAAACGTTAATGTTTTTAAAAGTAGGTAGGCTAAAGATTTTGCTAGTGGGAAACTAGTGTTGCAGCTATGACGATTTTTTTTGTTAAGGAATTACTGTGTGTTTATGCGTTAAATGTTTTTTATACTACTGAACGTTGTATGTATTTAATTTATTGGTTATTTTAAGTCCTATGAAAAATAAGAGTCTCCTGTG
Source organism: Pissodes strobi (assembly GCA_016904865.1). NCBI lineage: Eukaryota > Metazoa > Arthropoda > Insecta > Coleoptera > Curculionidae > Pissodes > Pissodes strobi. The sequence goes on along the minus strand of MU184322.1, from coordinate 125,722 downwards.
ACTATTGTAAAGTTATACATAATAACTTTACAATAGTCACAGGAGACTCTTATTTTTCATAGGGCAAACTTCACAAGGGAGCAAATCAAATTACATCAACAGTTTTTTATACTCTAAACAGCAATATCGATGCTATTGAAAAAGTTCGTCTTGTCGCTGATGGATGCGGAGGACAGAACAAGAATAGCATCACGTTGATGATGTTTTTTAAATGGATAAGTACGTCACCGGTCACTCGTCTTTCCTGTTACTGGACACTCGTACATTCCCCCGGACCCAGTATTTGGTGACATTGAGAAAAGTTATTAGAAAAATTTGAGCAGATAAAAGAACCTAGTGAATACCCAGTTGATGAACTGGTAAAAACCGTAGATTCTTTAAATCCCTTACTGGCTGGAAACCGGAGTTCTACTAAAATTTAAAAAACTTCTTCTTCATCAGGAATTGGCATCCCTATTATATAAACATTACGGGGCCCAGTGGAAAGTTTTGCCAGACTATATTGTTATAAGCAGGTGTTGGAAGAATATCTAGAATGTAATAATCAGGAAGAAAATAATCAAAATGATTACGTGGACGACCATAACAACCTTCGTGACGCAATAGAAGCTGTTCCGGAATTAATAGTTTAGGTTTGTGAGTCAAGTGGTCTCGATAACATATTTTAAAGCCGTATATTTTACATTTTGGTCGTTTTATTTGTGTACAGGGTGGCTCGAATTCGTGTCTATGTATGGGGAACTCGAAAACCGTAAGGGATACAGTGTCGGTCAAATTAAGGCAAAATTGCGCATTTAAGTGCCTAACAGTATGCCGTTTAGAAAGTTTTAAAATTTCGAGTATTTACGGAGATATCCGGAACAAACCGAAATTTTGAAAAATCGTTTTATTTTTTTCCTGGGCATATTTAAAAACGGATTTCAAATATAATTGCACGTTTGCATTGCCACTTTTTCCGCTCTATCCAATGATGATATCCAGTTTGAAATCCGACGTTTCGTCTTCAAGGGATCATCATCAACTTTCTTTTTTCAAACACGAACTTTAATTTTTTTGTATGGTTTTTCAGATGGTATTGACGTTATTAATATGGGTATGTGTTTTTATTTTGTTTTATTTTTTTATTTTTTTATTTTTATTATTTTTTTATTGTTTTTATTTTATATATATTTTGATATTTTCATATTCTATAAAAATGTTTTATCGGTTTTTTGCATTAAGTGGAAAATTGGACCCCGTATTAAAAATTAAAAATAGTAAAATTATTTTTTACGAGAATATGGCCATGAACTATTGCTCAAACAAGTTGCTTAGTGCATTTTATTTATAAGCAAAATTCCAAAAGGTGTTTTTCCATCAAAGTTCCTATAGTATCACGTAGTATGATTATAAATTGTTGATGTTCTCTATTAAATAAATTCTTTAATTGGTTAAAAGTTGGGAATATTTTATCTTTGCAATAAGCAACTTGTTTGAGTAATAGTTCATGGCCATATTCTCGTAAGAAATAATTTAACTATTTTTTTATTTTTAATACGCTCCAATTTTCCACTTAATACAAAAAACAAAATAAAATATTTTTATAGAATATGAAAATTTCAAAAGTACCTACCTTAAATTATTTAAAATTACGCCAAAGCAAAATATATAATTAAAAAATAATAAAAATTAAAAAAAAAATAAAAAGACATAGTCATATTAATAACGCCAATACCATCTGAAAAACGATAAAAAAAATTAAAGTTCGTATTTAAAAGAATCTCCGGAAATACTCGGAATTTTAAAACTTTCTAAACGGCATATTGCTAGGCACCTAAATGCCTTAATTTAACCGACACTGTATCTCTTACGGTTTTCGAGTTCCCCATACATAGACACGAATTCGAGCCACCCTGTACATTAAATTTTTCTACAATAAATTAGTTTTGTTACAAATTCCACCAAGTCCATTTTATTAACCTTCAAACCTATTAAAAAATTTATGAAAACAAACTGAATTTAAAATTGTTACGTACCATAAGTTAGTTAAACAGTTGCTTTTTTTGAAAATTTGAATAAAGAGAATTTAGCGGGTTTTGATTCATATACCTACTTAAAGCTTCGCATCAATCGCATCCTTCGTACCTACTTAACATACATCATTGAAAAACAAATACATTTCCAAAATATATATTTAGAAGTTTGCTCTAGATATTTTTCTTAAGGTTTTGAGCAGCGTAATTTGAAAACATTGCTGAATCCATGTTTTTTAACCCACGAAACTAAACTGATTTTTTTTATGGCACAAGAGAAATAAAATTGTCATTATGTACCTACCTATTTAACGAAATTTTATAACGCAAAATATACGATAATATTTTTTTTCTATCAGATATTTATAATGGAATATACCGATATGTTACTATATGATAATTATAAAATTATTTAATAACGATTATTTCTATCAAGCCCGATTTTCTGAATAACTTTTGTTTAGACAAGTGAATATTACACTAAACCTGTTTAACAGCGATTAAACTGCGTCCCCAATTTTGATTTCGTTTTGTCGGTTGTAGCTGATTATTGCAATTTTCATTAACGGTTTTTGAAAACACATTACTTTCTAAATGGTTTCAATGATCTAATATTGATTTTTATTGCTAAATACTCCGATTTTCTTTAAAATTTGTATTTCATTATTTTGGTATGAGATGTCAGAAAATGTCAAATTTTTAAATATTTCCATATATCGACTTTGAAAAGCGGGCCTAGTCAACGCATCATTGGGGTATGTAACAAGGTGACAAAAACACAAAAAATATCATGTGAAGCGTCGTTTTCAACGTTCTGAATGTGTTTTTGGTGGTTTGATCAAATTTAAAGTTAGCGTAAAATTTTTTTAACGGCTTGTATGGATTTAATTGTTGGATTATGGGTGAAATAAAACACAATGGAATTGGCTTGCAAGAAAACTGTTTTAATTACTTTTACTGAAATGCACGCAGAAGGTTTCAATGCGGCTAATGCTACTCACTTACTAACTGCTCTCAAAATTATATCTTAAAATATTACTTAAAGAAAACATTCAGACCACACAGGGCCAATAACGTTTAGACAGCACTTATATTCATAAGCCCATCATGAAGTGCCATCGTGATTTAATATAAACATATAAACATACTGAGAAGGCGATGACCTAAAACTTAGAAGATTTGGAATTAATTTTTGTTAATATTCCAACACGCCCCCTCAAAAATTAATATTAAACTTAACACCAAAAATCTTTAACAACAAAAAAAAACTAAAACTAATACCTTCCTTGTGCAACCTGGGGAACTATAACAATTTGGTCCAACATTTGTTGCTCGGATTAGGGAAACCCAGGAAAACCTAATCAGACCAAAAAAACTTACTCTAAACCTAATTTAACTCTAAACTCTAGAAATTTCGGAGATGGCATATTGTCAACATATCAACCAGTTGATTACCTGCGGAAATATAAACTATATCAATTACCTTTTTCTCGACTTGTTCTCTTAAAAAATGGCATTTAAGATCTATATGCTTAGACCTTTTATGACACGTTGGATTTTTAGCAATACTAATACAACCATTGTTATCTTCATACAAAACAATAGGTTTAAGAATATTAATATTAATACTAGTTGCTAATGACTTTAACCATATAGCCTCTTTAACTGCTTCATATAAAGCCATATATTCAGCTTCTGTTGAAGAAACAGCAACTGAATTTTGCCTCTTTGTGTTCCAACAAATAGTACAATTTTCATACAATTTAAATAAATAGCCTGTTGTACTTTTTCTGTCAGTACCATCATTGCCACCCCAGTCAGAATCAACAAAACCAACAAGAAAATCTTTATTGTCTTCTTGTGTATAGTTTAATTTAATATTTATAGAACCCTTAAGATATCTTAAAACTCTTTTAATACATTTCCAAAATTCATCATTATTTTTATTCATAAATCTACTTAAAAGGTTTACTACTACACTTAAGTTGGGTCTAGTACATACCATCAAATACATGAGACACCCGATAGCGTTTCGGCAAGGAGCACTACATGTTCCCTCAGAATCTAACGCTTTAAAATTTAAATTACTCTCAAGTGGAGTATTGACAGGCTTAGAATCATACATGTTAAATTTATTTAAAATTGTTTTTACATAGGCACTTTGATCTAAGCAAATTTTATTACTTTCACGAGTAATTCTAATCCCCAGAAATAACTTAATTTCCTTTAAGTCTACCACTGAAAACTTGGTCATTACATAGTTCTTAAAACTAGTCATTGTTGCAATATTTGCTGTAACAACTACCATATCATCAACATATAAAACTACATATATATTTTTTAATATGTCACCCCTGTCCAAAATATAAATACATCTATCTACAGGAGAATTTTTAAAGCCTTTTTCAGTCAGTGCCTTTTCAAACTCCTCAAACCAACATCTAGCTGCCTGTTTAAGCCCATACAAAGCTTTATTTAATTTACAGACTTGACTGCATTCATGCTTGATTCCCTCCGGAACCTCCATATAAATACCCTCCTTTAATTTACCATTTAAGAAAGCTGTCTTAACATCCATGTGATGTATTAACAAACGATTTTGATTGGCAAAAGCTATTATAAATCGAAAATTTGGAATCCTAGCGACTGGTGCAAAAGTTTCATTATAGTCAATAAGATATTTTTGACTAAAGCCTTTGGCAACAAGACGAGCTTTATATTCTATAGGATTTCCATGCTCATCATTTTTAAAAGTAAAAAACCATTTACAATTAACTATATTTTTATTTTTAGGCCCTTTAACTAAAGTACAGGTCTCATTAATTAAAAGAGAATTAATTTCCTCATTAATGGATCGCTCCCACTCTAACCTATCATCGCTATTTTTAATTTCATGAAAAGAACCGGGTAAACTACATATTACAGATTGAGCACATAAAAGATAATCAGGTATTTTCTCCTACAGGAGGTAAATTTTTAGTTCTTTCACTTTTTCGAGGCTGTGAGGTTGTAGGACATTCATCTGTTTGTGATTTATTTGTGTTTATTGGTACTACTGATTTTGACGTGACGTCAGAAACATCAGTTTGGGCTCCACACTTAACCATATCTGATTTCACAGCTCCAGATTTAACGTCATCTGGTTTTTCACTGTCAGATAATACATGAGACTCTATCCCTGGTCTTGACGTATCTATACTAATAGTTTTCATTTGAGGTTTTTCAAAACTAACCCCTTCCGCCTCAGACACAGGCCTTGACTTAAAATAATTTGTCTCATCTACAATTACATCTCTTACTACGACAAACCTCTCTGTTTCCACCATCCACACTTTATGCCCATTTGATTCATATCCTACCAATATGCATTTCCATGACTTTTCATCAAATTTTGTTTTACTAGTTTTTTATGCACATAAACAGTCGAACTAAAAACTTTAAGATACTTTATTTGTGGCTTTTTATTATGCCACATTTCATATGGTGGTTTATTTTGTTTCAGAGCTCTGGTTGGTGTAATGTTTATTAAATAGGTAGCAGTTAACACTGCTTCCCCCCACCAAACTTTCTCTAATTTTGCACCGTTTACCATTGTACGAGCTTTTTCAGTTAGAGTTTAACTGTGGGGTTCGTGGAACAGTTAAGTGATAACTAATGCCCGTTTCCATACAATAATTTTTCATTTCCAAAGATAGATATTCTCCACCATTATCACAATACAAATGAACAATTTTTAAATTAAAATGAGCCTCACTTTTTGCAACATAATCCTTGAAAACAGATACATTCTGATTTATTTTTAACAAGGTAAGTTACACAATAGTGGGTAAATTGATCTACAAATAAAGCAAAATAGTTTCTGTTATTTACGGTTGATGGATGACACAAACATCAGAATGTACTATAAAAAGCGGCCTTTTTACATAATTTTTGCCTTTATGCTTATTAAAGGGTAACCGCGTTTGTTTACCACTAATACAAGCCTCACATAAATCATCAGTAGGTGTAATATGATTTATTAAAGAACTATATTTAATCATTCCTTTATTTTTTTAAATCTATAAATTTGTTCTTTCTTATGTGCCCTAGCCGTTGATGCCAAATTTCATAATTTGTTTTTACTGAACTAAATGTATGTGCAATATTGTTTACTAATTCAATATTTAAAGTAAATTCTACACAAATCAAACTGTTTGATGACTTACCCTGCATTACCATCTTACCGCCATTATATATTTCCACGCCTTTTTTGTTAAAAGTAATCGTCATGCCACCATTTTGCATTTTTGCCACTGATAGCAAATTATAGGGGACATGTGGGTAGTACATGACATCTTCCAGGATTCCATGGATTCCCAGGTTGCTGAAAACTTCCAATGATCCTTTCTTTGTTGCTGTTATGAATTGTCCATTTTTCGCCACTGATATTTTGATTGGTGTCGTTAGAGTTGAAAAATAAGCTCTTAAATCCGCTCGATTAATAATGTGATCAGATGCACCAGAATCCAAAATGAACGTTATTTTATTTTCAGTGTGCTTGGTGAACTGTTGATTTCCTAGCATAAATGCAAAACCTTGGTTGTCGTTCGGTTTTAGCTGCACAGTCCTTTGTCTTTGGGACTGTTTATAGCGAGGTTTATAGTCAAGTGCTTTCTTATGAAAGAAACAATCCCTTTTAAAATGGCCAGGCCTGCCACAATGATGACATTTGGCATTGGTTGTTTTTTTGCTATTTTATGTCGATTATTCTGGGGCATCTTCCGCAACTTATTCTGCCGTCTTGGAATGTGCGATAAGTTCGGACGATAATTCTCTTCGGATGCAGAAAATTTCCTTTCACTCACAAGAGCTTTAGTGCTTGTATCTCTGCTTTCATTCGTCAATTTTACCTCGTGATCGAGTAATCGTATTTTGACGAAAGCTAAACTCAAACTTTCCTCAGATAAGGTTTCAATGGCAGTTATTACGCCATCATAGGAGTTTGGAAGTGTGAATAGTAGGTGTGACACTTTATCAGCTTCCTCCAGTTGAGCTCCAGTTACTAATAGTTCGGCAACCAAATCATCAAACACTGTAAAATGTTGCATCAGCGAAGTAGTTTTAAACCTAATAGTCTTTTTCGCAATGCCAACTGAGACGCAATACTTTTTCGTTCATATATTTTATCCAAACTTTGTAAAATTTCATTGGCAGTACTGTCTTCTTTGGCAAAACCAAGAAATGAGTCCGACAGGTACTCAACTAAAACACTTCGCGAGACGCTATAGTTTGAGCCACTCCTCGGTTACCAGATTCGGTCTTTCAATGTCTATCACTTTTATGGCGTCAAGTTCAGATAAAAGCGCTCTAACTCGAAACTTCCACACACCGTACTTATCACCATCAAACGGTTTAATGTTTCTTCTTCTACTTTTATTCTCCATTATCCTATTTTTTCACAAAGTCACTTATAAATGTTTTTCACTATTTACCCAAGTCTTTTATTAATTCACTCGCGAATTTTAAGCCAATGCAATGCCTGGGCCCATAACCTGTTGGATTATGGGTGAAATAAAACACAATGGAATTGGCTTGCAAGAAAACTGTTTTAATTACTTTTACTGAAATGCACGCAGAAGGTTTCAATGCGGCTAATGCTACTCACTTACTAACTGCTCTCAAAATTATATCTTAAAATATTACTTAAAGAAAACATTCAGACCACACAGGGCCAATAACGTTTAGACAGTACTTATATTCATAAGCCCATCATGAAGTGCCATCGTGATTTAATATAAACATATAAACATACTGAGAAGGCGATGACCTAAAACTTAGAAGATTTGGAATTAATTTTTGTTAATATTCCAACATTAATTTCACTAATTCAATGAATTGAATGAAAGTGCTTTATTGTCCCAGGATTATTACAATGAATAAATCTTATTGACAAAGCGTGATTAAAATTTTGACACATACACAATTTTGTAGTCAATTGAATCTTGACACAAATACATATACCCTAAGTACAAAAGTACCACACTTAACAGAATACTAAGTAATACATGGCACACCTAGCATATCTAAATACTATCCTGCTTAAAGAATTCGTCAATGCCATAAAATGCCTTCGACAACAGCCGGTCTTTCAACTTCTTCCTAAACATCCTCAGATTTAGGCTACGTCTCATCTCCAAGCTTAGGTGGTTATATATCTTTAAGCCATTATAAATGAAGCAGTCTCTAATGAGGCTCAGGCGAGGGATAAGTAGGGGCACATGGTCTATCTGTCTCGTGAAATGGATTTGTTGGCGATTAGGAAAATCGGTTTTGTTTTTATGAATAAGGCAAGCAGTTTCTAAGATGAATAAACAGGCAAGGGTTAGTATATTATTGGAAATAAAAAGAGGCTTGCAATGAGCTCTAGGATGGGCATTGCATAAGTTTCTCACTGCTCTTTTCTGAAGGATGAAGACTGATTGGAATAAATACCTTGAACAGCCACCCCAGAATGGAAGGGCATATCTGAGGTGTGATTCAACATTCGCAAAATAAATGTTACGGGCGAAGTGTTTCCCCAATTCTTGGGAGGTAATACGAATAGAGTAGCAGCCAGAGGCCAACTTTTTATTTAATTTTAGAATGTGATGCTGAAACTTTAGGCTATCGTCCAAAATCAGCCCAAGGAACCTAAAATTATCAACAGAAGTAATAGAATGATTACCTATCTCAATGTTGTTTACCATACAGTTAAACCCAAGAATGTGAGTCTTCGACAAGTTTAGACAGAGACGATTAGAGTCGCACCATTCCTTAATTTTATAGATGTCGGACGACATATCAGCCCTGAGTTGGTCTACGTCGTGACCACCCCATGATACAGACGCATCATCCGCGAATGCCGTGATGGAACCAGACAAGTCAAGCTGAAGAAGATCGTTAATGAAGACTAGAAACAAAGTAGGTCCCAAGACAGAGCCCTGAGGGACACCGCATGAGACACTCTGCTTACTGGATGAAAGGCCCCCAAAGACACAAACTGAACATGATCCGAGATAAAGGATTGACACCACTCAGAAGCCACACCACGGAACCCATAAACCGATAGTTTCCGCAGCAGTATACCGTGGCTCACGCAATCAAACGCTTTAGATAAGTCACAGAACACTGCCGCGGAGGTCTCCCCTCTGTTGATACCCCGAAATAAATTCGACAAGAAATCAAACATAGCATCAGACGTACTCTTACCCTGTTGAAAACCATACTGGTGTTGATTTATTATCTTGTGTTTAACTAAGAAAGAAGTAATTCGTTTACGCGCAAGGGTTTCAACCAGTTTCGATAGTGTGGAAACAAGAGAAATCGGCCTATAATTTGACGGGGAACCATGGTCACCTCCCTTGAAGAGGGGAATGACCCTGGCAACTTTCAGGCTAGACGGAAAAATCCCTGTCTCAAATGATACGTCAATGGCGGAAGACAACGCAACAATGGCATCCATTGGTAACTGAGCCATTATGTTCAAGGAAATTCCGTCCTCACCAGCAGCCCTCCTATTTTTCATGGATTTGATAGTTTCATCCACTTCTTGAGGTGTGGTCGGAGAAAAATAAAACGTCTCAGGAACATAGGCGTTGGGGAGATAAAATAGAGGGTCAGTTGCAGGGTGCAAGTCCTTAGTCAGATTTTCGGCAACTGTGCAGTAGTAATTATTGAGGTCGCGTGCATTAATGTTGGATATTTTGATATTATTGGAAACTCTCCCAGTTATTTCACCAACAAGGGACCAAGACTCTTTTTGCTGGTTCTTGGAATTACGCAAGCGTTTGGAATAGTACATCTTTTTTGCATTTTTGATAACTTGCCTGTACATCCTTCTGTACCCAGAGAAATAAGACCGGACCATTTCATTATTAAGGTACTTTTTCCGCACAGTATTCCAAAACCTTAGATTAGACGACGATGTGCGAATGCCCTTGGTCAACCACCGCTTGCGATCCCTGCGCCGTACCCTCAGACAGCGAACCGGAAAGGAAACATCAACAATGACTCGCGGATGCTGTGACAGTATCGCTACATTCCATGCCATATTTCACTTTTCGAATGGCCCTCCGCTCGCTACCGCTCGCTACGGGGGCTCAAGAAAAGGAAACTAACCAGGTGCTAACCCAATCTAACCCAAGACATACCCAAAAACAAGAAAAAAACAGTTTAGAAATATAACCTTAAAAAAAAATTTAAAACAGCGATGGGGTTTGAACTCGAGTCGCCGAAGTCAAGACTAGTCGTGCAAACCCCTAGACCACCAGGGCACATACAAACGATTGATTGCATCACGAAGACATGACGCGCAGGTGCGCGCGCACGAATGGAATGTAGCGATACAGTCACAGCATCCGCGACTTCAACAATGCTGGCCAACGACTCGTGGAAGCACTGCAGGGGGATCTCCGCATTCAATGTAGAGTCCCAATCGAAGGAAATGCAGCTCTCACGAAACATTCGGAATCCATGCGCGCTGTAGATCCTACCCGGTCTACTCACTCCCGGCAAGGTATTACATGCTAGAGGAATACTTGCTACAATAGCATTATGGTTTGATAAAGCCGGGTCAAAAACGTCACAAGGAACAGCATCGCAGATGTTAGAGACAATGTAATCAATTGTAGTAGATGACGCGTCCGTTACACGAGTGGACTGATGGACATGCATGCTAATATTGAAAGAGTTGAATAAGTTATGTAGTGCCAAGGTCGAACGATTATTAATGTCTTCAAAATTAATGTTTAGATCACCAGTTAAAATTATTTTGTGTTTTAATGAAAATTTTGACAGAAGAGACTCCAGTCGATCTAAAAATATATAGAGATTGCATCCAGGAGAGCGATAAATGCATATTATAAAGCAATTTGATTCTCTGGAGTGTAAAATTGAGAACTCAAACTCCCTCTCAACGAGCATATTATCAAACTTATCAAAGTGGTCAAAAGCCTGAGAGACCCTCTCACTCACAAGGGCGACAGTACCCCCGTACCCTCTACTCAACGTACAAAACTTGGAGCCAACACAATAACCGGGAACATATAAAGGCTCATCTGGCTTAAGCCAATGTTCTGTCAATAGAACAATATCAGGATAATTTAAACTTTCTAAAATAACAAAAAGTTCGTCAATTTTATTGCGAATTGACTGGATATTTAAGAGGAAAATTGAAATGCTCGTGTCATTTTTTACTCTGAAAAAGAGTTGTCAGAAGCAGATTTGTCAGAATCCAGACATACAGGCGGAACGCCGACCTCTAAAGAAGAGTTATTTACCATTGAGTAGTCACTAATGCAAAGGTGTTTCAAATTGGACAAAGTGAAAACACCCGTGAGAACACGTCTAGCTAGCACATAATTAACCAGATTCCGACAAAGATGCTTTTTACTAAGTCTATGCCTATTACCTAAAACAATGTTGTCGAAAATTCTGATTGAAGCATGATTGCTATGGAGAAATTGTTGGCACACATTGACAAAACTGATATAGCCACTAGGAACTGATTTTTTAAAATTTAAAGAGAATATTAAGTTTGTGAATGTGCTCATGGAAAACAACTTCCTCAAACTTTTAACATTCATATCCATATTGGACTTTAAATCTATGCATATAACTATATTGACAACTGGAAGATCCGATCCGCCATTTGAGTCAGAGAGTAATCAGGATGCAACTCTCCACTGATCCAATTCACTGACCGGTCAGCATAGCACAGCATGCCAGAACTCGCGGATGCTGTGACAGTATCGCTACATTCCATGCCATATTTCACCTTTCGAATGGCCCTCCGCTCGCTACCGCTCGCTACGGGGGCTCAAGAAAAGGAACCTAACCAGGTGCTAACCCAATCTAACCCAAGACATACCCAAAAACAAGAAAAAAACAGTTTAGAAATATAACCTTAAAAAAAAATTTGAAACACCGACGGGGTTTGAACTCGAGTCGCCGAAGTGAAGGCTAATCGTGCAAACCCCTAGACCACCAGGGCACATACAAACGCTTGGTTGCATCACGAAGACATGACGCGCAGGTGCGCGCGCACGCATGGAATGTGGCGATACTGTCACAGCATCCGCGACTCATGCCAGACGAAATGCCCCTAGCACTACGGTCACCAAACACCAACACATCGGGCAGGTCAGGTGTAGACCGAGACTGCAATGAAGCTCGAGTGGTTGTGACCTGCTCCCGCGCATGAAGCGAGCCACCACTCTCCATAAGTGATGCACTCTGAACCAAGGCGGGGTCAACAACAGAAAATTCATCGCATAAAGAACCATGATACAGATACTAAAGAACGTCCAGTCCAGCGTTACCGTTTTAGTACATTTGTACTAAATTTAGTACATTTTTAACGTGTAAGTACAATAGTACATTTTAAAGGGATATTGGTCAAATTTAGTACATTTCACAAGAGCGCTCACATGGAATTTCTTTCATGCATACACTTTGACATCTAGTATAGATCAGAGAGAAATAATTTCTCTCTGGTATAGATAACCGCTAAAAGTTACGCTAACCTTGTTTGAATGAAGAAGCAATAGGAACCTTTAACTTTAAACTCTTCTGCCTCCGTCACATAAAAGGCTCGTTCGGGATACTCACGCGATTCACTCCGTGCATACCTAAAATGCTCTAGCCTTCCGGTAAAGCTTTTCGTGCAAATGGAGTAGCTCTATCAGCGTTCGATTATAACGGAGTGGGGTGAAAAGAGTTTACTCCAAAAGTTCTACCTCGCAGAAGGAAGATTTTGGAGTGAGCTTGCGTAGTTTGAGAATCGAGCGAGAAGTGTCATTTTCGATTTTCATTTTGTGTCTTATTTTTTGAGAATTTGAATATTGTTTGGGTCATTGTGGCCATGTGTAGTCCAAGATTATAAAAATATGGAAATAAACAAATATCCGCATTGGCCTGTTATAGACGAGGCAGGTAACCCCGTTATATTTGATGAGTCACAGGTACTATGTGACAAAACATTAATAAAATTTGTAATTGAGCAAACATTGCGTCAGAATTCACTTTAAAAAACCCTTTTCCTAAAAATTCAAATTGAAAACAGAAAACAGCTGTCTTGAATCCGTCAGTAATCTGTCGTTGCCAGTTCCAACAACTCCGAATCGTTCGACTATACATTTTGACTCCATACGCTCCAAGATCACCTGCCCGAAAATCGACTCGTACTCCACTCCAACTCCATTTTAATACCCGAACCCAGCTAAAGACAATGGCCACACCATTGCCTGTAAACAAAGGCCACACGGATCGCTGGTAATTCGTTGTTTGTTTGATTGATTTTTGGCTCTGCTCCTTGCGGGCAATTCGCCAGCTCATTAGGGGTGACCGTGACTTTGTCTGGCTCTAAACCATGCCACGACCACTGACTTTTAAAACTAAGTGCTGTGGAGGAAACTTTATTATTAATTATAGTACTATTTATGTTAGATTCTGAACGTTTATAGGAGAACAGTTAGTATGTAACAAACACAACAATGGAGGGTACGTCACAATCTACGCGCTCCCGCACAGCAAAGGAGCTCAAATTTGGCGCTGCGTCTTCTAGGATAGGATACGAATTTGATGAGTTGTCTGGAAACAAAAATTACAATTTAATTTTATTAATATTCAGGAAATGATTAATTAATTTAATTGTTCCCAAGTTCAAATTGGATAAAATGGTTCTAATGTTTAGGGGAACAGACGATCCCAGCTTTCTGAATTCTTCATACATGTTAAGACCTGGCAACATGTTTATAGGGCATTGCAGAAAAATATGTTCTAAATCTTCCAATTGACCACATTCACAATTGGGATTATCCCTTATGCCAATCCTGTATAGATGGCTACCCGTCAAACAATGACCTACTCTCATTCTAATTATTGTAGATATGTGTCGTCTGTCTATAAAATCGAACTTATTGAACCAAGGAGTTTTGGGGAAATCTTTTACTATTTCTGCATACCACTTACCTTTGTTTCTTAGGGAACACTTCCATTCAATATTAAATTCTTGTATAATTTTTTTTTTGAGTATTGGAGTTATTTCCTGTTTATCCAGATCAATTTTTCGCGGGACATTTAAATTCCTACCTATATTTGCTAGTTTATCTACGGTCTCATTACCTGGTATGTTTGCATGTCCTGGGATCCACGCAATCATTATATCAGTACCACTGTCATTAGCTTCTAGAAGCAATCTTTTTGTACGTAAAGTAATATAATCTGTGTTTGTCTCAATTTTACACTTATTTAGTTTTTTGATTGCGCTTAATGAATCTGTGAAAATGATAGCTTTTGGAATGTTTTTTTGTAAAACTGTTCTTGCTGCTTCAGAAATAGCCACCATCTCAGCAGAACAAATACAAAGTTCCCCCGGAAGTCTAGCTGAATAATTATATTTTATTCCCGGAATGTGTACCCCGTAACCCACCCTTGTGGAGTTCTTTGATGCATCAGAGTAAACAAAGGTCCATAACAGTCTATATTTTTCTGTGTTACACAAAAATTGCTCCTTAATTGCTATATCATTTTTTTTTAAAGGTAAATTTAAGATTCTTATTTTTCTAACTTGGTTTTCAAATTCAATTTCAAATGTGGGATAGGTATTACTTTTATATATTTTATTGAGATATGGTAACCAATAATTAAGTGCTTGAATTAAATATGGTGAGTCCCTATTTTTCCAAAACCCCACATTTCTGCAACAAAACTCCCTATAATGCATTAACATTGTAATCAAAGGATGGTTACAGATGCATACTACTTTTGCCAGAAACTTCACCGCTAACCATTTTCTTCTATATTCTAGGTCAAAGCTTGAGGCCTCCGATAAGAGAGCGTTTGTTGGGGTAGAGCGCATGCAACCGAGTGCAATCCTTAAACCTTGGTTGTGAACAATGTCTAATTTGGCCAATGATTTTTTATTATTAGGCTTTATAAAAATACTACCATAGTCTAAATGGGATTTGACTAATGCATTAAAAACTGTGAGTAATGTCCGCGGATCTGCTCCCCACCAAACTCTGCAAAATATTTTCATAATATTAATACCCTTACGTGCTTTACTTAATATATGTTCGATATGTCCATCCCATCCATCCCATCCCATATTCCCTGCCGCCTGCCGGCCGCAGAAATCACTAGCGTCTAGCAATAGGGGCAAATTTTCGATGCTATACCGTGCATGCGCAATGACGAAACAAGAATTATATGTATTATTATGGATTTGCATGGTCCTCCGCTCGCTACGGAGGGGTGCAATCAACAAGAACTAACCCAAACTAACCAAAAATTATGAAAAAAGAATAAAATAAGAAAAAAAACAAATATAACCTTAAAAAAAGGCAGACAAAACACCTGTCGCGACCGACGGGAATTGAACCCGCAGCGCAGAAATGACAGGCAAACACTCTGCGTCCTACACTATCGAGGCGTTGAAGAAATTTCGCTAGAACATAAAGATATAAATAATTCGGCCCTATTACGGATGCACGGTATCGCATCGAAAATTTGGCTCCTATCGCTAGATGCTTTTCAGAGAACCCCAAACGTCTGCTTTAAACATATTTTATTTTCAGTTAGTTTAGCTGTTGCTGTTAGTTAGCACTCGGCGTTTCTGCCTCTTCTGTTTCAGATGTTTATTTACGGTTGAGAATTTTGTTTTGTTTAACGTTAGATTTTTCTTGTTTTTAGTTTCAAAAATATATGTATTCGTAATTATAAAGGATCTGTAAGTTTCATTTCTATACAATTAATTAACCTACAATATACACTTTGACAACGAAAGCGAGCTTATAGCTCTTAATTGGCGATAAAAAAAAAAACAAAAGCGTCTAGCCATAGGGGACAAATTTTCGATGCGATATCGTGCATGCGTAATATAAACGAAATATGGGATTTATCCATGTCTACGTTCTAGCGAAACTTCTTCAACGCCTCGGTGGTGTAGTAGGCAGAGTGTTTGCCTGTCATTTCTGCGCTGCGGGTTCGATTCCCGTCGGTAGAGAGAGATGTTTTGTTTTTTTAAGGTTATGTTGGTTTTTTATTGATTTACTTTTTTTTGTTAATTTTGGGTTAGCCTTGGAGTAATTTCGGTTAGCTCCTATTGATTGCGCCCCCATAGAGAGCGAAGCGAACGGAGGGCCATGCAAAGCCATAATAATACCTATTATTCTTGTCTCGCCATTGCGCATGCGGTATCGCATCGAAAATTTGACCCCTATGGTTAGCCGTTTATTACAAAACTGTTTTTTTAGTACAATTTAGTACATTTTCCGGAAATTTGTAAGTACATCGGTAAAGTCGGCTGCGGTAACACTGGACACTGGTCCAGGTCCAGTCACATCCGATGCAGGCACAGACAGGGGACCATTGTCGCACTGCCGATCATCAGTAGCGTGAGTTAAGGTATTGGACAAAAGTTGTTTGAAGCTTTCCAGTTCACTTGAGAGAAATTGAATTTCCTGGTCTTACATCTCAATTGTTGTGTGCATTTGCATATTAAGATCTTTGATCTCAGATAAGGCATCCATAGATATGCGCAGCTCCTCTTTATTAGTCTCATAATCAACTTTTAGAGCGTCTTTAGTTCTTTGCAGCTCAGCTGTACTCGCCTCAAGTTCGCTCATATAATTGCTGTCTGCTGTTTGGCAAGCACTATCACAGTTGGAGATACCTGATGGGCAAGTCTGAGTGAATGTTGAGACTTTAGAGCAATATGCAGCATGGGCATTTTGGCTTAATTCAAACAATTTGCTTTTCAACGCATTGTTCTCGATTGTAAGGTCACGTTCTAATGACTCTGCCTCCCTGAGAAGAGTCTGATAATCAGTCTTAAGCCTAGCGATATGATTAGATCTGCCTACAAGATCAGCGTTGGCTTCCTTTAGGGCTTGCGTAAGGCATGACACTGATGTGGGATCCGAGCTGTTAGCCTGCTCGTAACAGTCCACCGAGCATAAGACTAGGTTGTCGCGGAAGACCTCCACTCCTCTGCGTCTTTGAAGACAACTTTTATGGTAAATACTATGACATTGTATGCATATTAAGTTATTTTGCGACTTAGTTTTGCAGCACTGGAAAGCCAAAGCCATATTTGGCTTAAGGAAATAATATACCATTCAAACTATGAATTTAATTGATTAAACTACGTTCAATATTTCTCGCATGATTTTTCTTTTTAGCAAATAGTTTCATGCAAAATAATTTATAAATAAAAACCATCGACCGCTTCGTGGTCTCGGGTTTTTATTAAATTATTTTGCATTCAACATTTTCCAGAAAAATCAAGCTCAAAATATTGAACGTAGTTTAATCCATTAAATTCATAGTTCTCGTGATATAATGTGTACTTGTAGGTATAGTTTCTACGACTTCCAAAAGAAACAGTTTTATTACTCACCTTAAAATCGTCAATATATTCTTTTTACACAACTAAATATTTTATAATCGGCGATCAAAAGCTATTCGAACATTTATACAGTACAATTCATTCAAAAAAAGTATATCATATTTTCTTAAAAGTGGTACTTATAACATGTTACACAATTTGTAAGTAGAAAATAACAGTAGTTATAAAACTATATATAAAATCGGTTTTCTCTGCTGCAGCAAAATTTTAATAATAGGATTTAAAAAATAAATATGTTCCCTTTAACAGCACTAACCGATAATTATAAAATAATTCGCTTCTTTTAGAGCTCTATCTTGCGAATTGGATTCCCATTAAATTTGTTGGGTCTATTTAATAAGAAGAACTCATAATGATTTCAACAAAACTACCATGAAGGTACTGTTTTTTTTTATTGTACAAGGGACCGGTTTCTATTCCTTACTCTTCAGCTGACAGGCTTATTAACTTCCTTCTTCTTAACCCACGTTTAAAACCGTCATCATTATCGTTTGGCAGGTGCAAAAAATTAAAGCTGGTTACTTATGTTTTTGCATTTACAAAACTATAATGATTTATAAGTCACATCCTCAGATTAGCCACGACGACGACACCGTCACTTAAAATTCATAGTGCCTATAATCATAACGAAATAAACAATTTATGCTATTTAATAACAGCAAAATTAAGTCAAGCTAATAATGTTTGTCTCTCATAAGAATGACACCACTGTCTATAAATATGTTTATATTTATATAAATTACTTTTTTAATTATGATTGCATATTGCATGCAGTAATGGACATTGGGGTTTTTACGGTTGACCTTTAAAATTAAGCTCAATTTAGAATTCGAAACCTGTAGTACCTAGACTTAAAACAAATTCAAGCTTAAGGCTAGGCTATGTATGCAAGTATATGAATAATTAATGGTTTTATATAAACGAAAACTGTTTGATTATCTGGGATGACTGATTTTTTAAATAAACTGGTTTATGGAAGAACAATACAATTGTACCAAACTGCAAAATATTATTTAATATGTTTCAAGTTGCCATGTTATGTGTTATAACAGATAAAAAATAAGCAGAACTAATCGCAAACTCAATCAAATCACCAGTTTTAACGGAATCTATAATAATAAAGTCACATTCTTAAGAATGAATATATTTATTGACTATTATAATTATGTACCATGTACATAAAGCATCTTAGTTTCAACATTTTTTACATAAATGCAAGTAGGTATATAATACAATATTGTTTCAGGGCAGGATGGGACCCCATGCGAGACACCCAACAAAGAATATGGACTCTGTGTGAATGTATATAACTGTAAAGTTGTGACTGATATTCTTTCGGGAGGTTCGGAGGTTACGACCGAACAAAAAACGTTTGTAAGAAGTTTGTCATGTGGGTTTAAAAATAATGCACCGTATGTATGCTGTCCACAACAAGTCACTAGGAATTTGAATACCTTTGATGTAAGTCTGAATATGTTAATTTAATTAGAAAAATAAAATAACGCTTGAAGATTGAAAAATTTTTACGATTCAATCAATGATCTATTACGGCGTATGCGGTTAGAATCGCTTCATCATTTATTTGCTTCTGTCGAAAGTAATGAAATCTTTAAGGTGATATCTCTAATAGGTATAAGTACATTTAGGATATAATATATTGTTACGTTTTTCCCGTGGGTTCTGTTAAAATTACAACTTTTACTATTTTACAATAATACACACTAAACTACTCTTATAACTTTACCACTAATAGCTCTTTACAATTCAACACTCAATGCTTAACTAACTACAATTCGCCGCTATCCGCTATTTATATACAATCTAAAGTCTATCACGAATACTGCCGGAGAAGCGAGGCCACTCTATAATATTCTTGACCAGGGCATCTAAAGAATTCCACACTCCCCGAATCCTGGCGACTGGCGACGACTCACACGTAGACTCGGCAAGGCCAGTTCTATAAGGTAGCACAAAAACATTCGGATGATTGCTAGCGGTGACAATATGGTTAGAATTTGAAGTAGAAGAAAAAACTATTGAGGCGCTATGTTCCATTTAAGAAGTTAATTTATTACCTTATTTTTAAGAACGTGATTTCCAAGTTGATTGCATCATATTAATCATATATATAGATATATATATATACATGTCTTATGGCGGAATACGAGATCTGTATATGATAAAATTTGCGGATTGCGAGATCCTGAGATCCGAAGGCCGGATCTCACAGCGTAAGACCCACTTATTTGGTGTATTTAGATTACGCGCCTGTCAACTGTACCTATAACAGTCGGATCTCGCAATCCGCAATTTTACTCAGCTTGTATGTAAAAATAGTTCGCCGAAATTGACATAGGGGCGCCTCAATCGGGTTTTTCTATATATATAGCTGGCAAAACGTATGAATACGCTATCCGAAAAATTGCAACACCGCGCGGATCTCATTTGATACGAGATGTGACACGTTTCAAATGTTATATACATCATGTGCGCATGCGCAATCAGCAGATCTCGTTTAATGCAGAAAGTGACCAGTAGCTTTTTAAAATATATACATACACAGGAACAGCTGAGTTATGATTTATCTTTTATTTGTCCCATCGCGATCGGTTCCTTGCGGTTTGCTCAATAAAGTTTATACGTGCTACATATTTTGTTATATTCTGGATTTTATGTAAAGTTTTTATTTAAGTTTTTTTTATGCAAAATGTATAGCAACAGAACTTCGAAGATTATTAGTTTAGCACAAAACACAGGTAAGTATCTACTAACCTAACTTCTAATAACGTTATTAAGTTGCATCGGATGATTCAGGTAATTTACTGCCAAAAAATACTCGTAAAGACGACGTATTTAAGTGTCCGCTATCTCAAACTGCAACACGTTTTTCTTCTTGAAGTTAAAATTAAAGATTTTTAATTAAAAGGAAACCTAGCCCTGGAGAGTCGTATTGCAAATGCCCGGCCCCGGTAGTGGGGTCGTTAGAGCGCCACCAGATAAATTAATAAAAGGAATAAAATTAGAATAAAACTATTGAAAGCTTGGCTACAATGCTTGACTTACATTATAAAGAAAGAAAATTCAGAGCGGTTATGTTACTCGATAAATGAATGAAAGGAATAAAATTATTGAAACTGTTTAAAAGCCCGACTGCCAATGCTTGATTTATATTAAAAAGAAAGAAAATTCAGAGCAATTAATAATAATAAATGAGTAAATAAACTTAAGCTTCTGTACGATACCACTTAGATACGTCGAACTCCGGTAAAGGCGCCGGGCACCTGTTGGTACTGCTAGAGCACTGGCCCTGGGAATGAAGCTAGCAGATGACTCGCCAATAAAAGGGGCCCGGAGACAGGACTTGTAGCCACGTAATCGAACTGGCAGCCCGCTAGTAAAAGTGGTAGCCTGGTGGTTGAAGTGGTGGCCCGCTAATAAAACCTGCTTCTAGCCTGCTCGTAAAACCCTGAAATAACCCAGTACGCATTAGACGAAGCCCCCTTATTTTAATAAAAAACTATAGCCCCCGTCGCATAAATATATTTTCTTTATAAAACAAATTCTCCCAAAAATTATCAATGAATTTTCAATGACTATCGGCAAATAAAAGAAATACTGAGGTACAGACAACTTGAATATAAAAAAGATGGGTATGAATCACCCCTAAAAGAACATATAAACTTCCCCATACGATCAAAATTAAAGTTACATTAAAATAAAAATACGGATTTGATAAAATGGAGTAGATAACATATGGGACGCAAAGCAAATGGCGGACTATGCACAAAAAAAGGTTAACACAGATAAAGCAATTAAATCATTAATTTAGGCAAAAAGAAACGGTAGAAATAATTACCTCGTTAGGGTGTGGAGGGTACGGGAAATTCGACGGTCTCGGTCTTATTCGGCGAACTTGAAGGCCTGTAGAAATAAGGGAAAAAAAACATTGGCGTCATGACGTCGTCCGCCTGCTTCACAGGCAATAGGGAAAGAAAAATAATTCCAGAGAAAATGCTTAACTAGTAAGTACAGTATTTAGATCTCGAAAAACCGGTTGTGTCAAAACACAAAGAAATACCACAATATATCCCCAATAAATTGATGGAATTAAATCACAAACTAAATGTGGAGTCTTTATATGACCGCACTCAAACATAAAGCTTCTCTCCTCGCCGAACGGTCTAACTAGAAGAACTCTCGATTCGTTTTCGTCAATTTGCCTTTCTCCTTCTACGAGATTAAAAAAAACTACGTCAGAACAGCAAGAAATAGTAATGGGCTGAAACATGCCGAGTGATTTCGATACAAGGAATAATTCTAAGGCAATAAACTACTGAGTTCTCGTTTATTATGAGGGTAACATGACGGCGGAAACCACAATTAATGCATTGAAATTAAATGATTCAAGAAATGCTAGGAAATACTCCTACAAAAATGATAAACCTTTAAAAATCTAAATCGAGAGCGACAATCACGGGAGGATAGCCCATCCCTATTACTCGAACAACCGAACATTACAAAAACTGCAGCCTGCCGTGTGAAGAGATAAATATATTTAGAAGCAGAGGTCCGATCTAATTATCTCAGAAAAGATCGACCGGTGATTGGAGTCCGGCAACCAAGGGGTTCTCAAAAAGTTATGAAATATTCAAACCGACAATAAAATATGAATCGACGAGTTTCATGCAGCGTAAAGGCGGGTTTTATTAACAGAATTCTTAAAAATATAAATCGGTTCGCCGGCCGTTCTACTGTAATGTAATATAAAACAAACCAAGCTATCGTAATAACATTGTGCTTCGCTTATCAACTAAAATAAATATAGTCACAACGTGTTATAAATGCTAATACAAATATATCCTTAACCCATACTTAGAGTTAATTTACATTAATAAATGCGGCAATTTCAAGCGTATTATCAGCAAATCGAATCAATAAATTTAGAATTAATAAACCGACGCGACGAGTGCAAAAGACAGCATCTTTTTTTCTAAGCCTAATGAAATTCAAAAATATTTGACATTGGCAAAATCAGACTGTTATAAACATATCATTCAAACATCCTCATATCACAATGCAAAGAAGTGCGTACTTTACTATTTTGCGAGTTACTATTAAAAAAAATAAAGAACGTCAGTTTGCTTCCTGTTTACGAAAAATGTAAATAATTTTGCCTTCCACTTTATACAGGCACTGGGTGATACTTGATCAATAATAAATATGAAGATATGACACCTATTTTTTATTTAAAGAGGAATTATTTATTTATCAACGTATGTTTTATCTTTATGAGAATTTGCTATAAACTTCTGAACAATTGAAGTGGATAAGTGTTTTTCTTTGTTTAAAAGTTACATAAAACAATTTTTTCTTCAAACGTCAGTAAATCCGTCATTACTCGACTGTGTAGGCG
>MU184322.1:59319-89252 GCA_016904865.1 Pissodes strobi | reverse complement strand
GTTAAAATCCCTAGCTGACGCTCGTATAGACCACCGATACATTGCCACTTCCGTATCGAAAAAGGGGTTCGCCAGGGTGACACCATATCTCCAAGTCGCGACAACCAAACGTGCGAACTTACTAGACGCATAGGGCTAACATGGGCCGCCTATGGACGACTCAGACATATTTTTAAAAGTGCACTTTCGATATGTTTGAAGAGAAAGGTGTTCAATCAATGCGTACTGCCTGTTCTGACATATGGTGCGGAGACCTTAACATTAACGAAGAAAACAGCGAACAAGATAAGAAAGAGCAATGGAATGATCAATGTTGGGGTTATCTCTGAGAGACAAAGTACCGAATACCGAAGTGCGAGCTAGAACAAAAGTCACGGACGCATTAGAGAAAATAACTACCTTGAAGTGGAATTGGGCAGGACACGTGGCAAGGCTGAATGATGATCGTTGGACTAGGAAAATAACAGAATGGAGACCAAGACAACATGGATTTAGGAGCAGAGGCGGTCCTCTGACCAGATGGCATGACGACTTAAGACGTATCCACACTAACTGGATGCAGATTGCTCAGGATAGGGAGATGTGGAAGCAAACAAGGGAGGCCTATGTCCATCAGTGGACTTTAGCGGCTGGTTCATGATGATGATGATATGTGATAAATAAGAATTTGTAGACATTTTTAAGTTTTCTACACCAGAGGGTGCTAGTTACATACACTAAGTTTAATTAATCTATGATTTTTTTTCTTACCCGTAATATTAGGAGCGTCTCGAACCAGGTTTCTCAAAGATAAGTTGTATTTCTGACTAAAAAAGGTCTACTTGCGCGATTGCAAATACGTAATATGCATATCTTGTGGATGATTTAAAAATGGACAAAAATGGTGAGATATGAATATTCAGCATTTTTACGATTTTACATCAGGTAATCAGTACGAAGTCGAAATCTTTAATATACATCCTATCCTACAGTATTTTAAAATTTAGCCTCCATCTTTATCTGATATGCGCCTTAAAATCAGTATCAGATTCCAATAGAATTATTTTTAGTAATAGATCTGTTAGTTACACATGTAATGGTACTGGCAACCCTGGTTCATCTTCGCACTAAATCTAATCTGTGATATGTTGTGCGAAATAAAACAACGCATCCCCATGAACATAACATTAACATATTATACGAAACACCAAGAAAGTTTTAAACATTTACATTTTATTTCGTTTGGCATGAACAAGCGTACGTGGTGCATGTTCAAGCAAAAGTAGGTAAATATGGTGCCGAATTATCGAATCCGGTAAGAAAATCGGGTATCTACATCTCTAATTTAATTTCAAGAACACTACCTTATACTTTTACTTTATTTCTAGGTCGTAAAACCTGATATTGAAGAAGAGTTGATTGGAACAGAAAAATTTCTTCTGCCTCCAAAATGTGGCCTAAGTAATGCTACACTTCCGAAAGTTGTTGGAGGCATTCCAGCGAAACTGGGTAAAGTATTTTGCCTCTAATATAACATATAACCGTTGTTTGAATAAAGGAGTGTACTCAAACAACGATATAACAAATGCGCGATATAAGCTTTCTCATCTACGGATTGTTTAAAGCTGAAAGATAGATTTATAAATTATTGGCATAACATCATTAACATCATCATAATATAAGAAGTTAAATATGCCAATTTAAGTCAGGTGAGACCAACATAACAGAAGCCACAACATAAGCATAATTACAACTAACATGAGAAGTTTGCCAACTTAACCCATATTCAGTGAAAACACTGAAATATTATCGGTAAAAAAGATATTTATAGCTATTTACTTGGCAGCAAAGAGAAAAGAGTGTAGTATACGCAATGTTAATTAAAATTTGAGGCGTACTTTTTAGCTGCCACCACACGTAAATTGTTCGCTTCAAATACCAAACATTCCACTTTTTTCAAACAATTCTTTAAATTATGACGTCATTGAGTGACTGCAGCATCGCCACGGTATAAATAAGTATATACGGTAGTTTCACTCGAGACAAATTTCCAATTTCGCCGACAGTTTTTACCTTCAAAGCGAATCCGGATCAATCTCGTTCGCGGCCAGTTGTGGCTACACTACGAGGGAGAATTTACGGTCAGTGTGCAAACGTCTTGATATTCTGTACTGTTGGGTCGCGTTGAATTAAATAATTATTAAGATCGCTACTATGGCGAGATATTGTTGTGCGGATAATTATTGTGTTACAAAAGTGGTGGCGGATTTTAATTTTTTAGATGCCCCAAAGACCCTATCAGTTAAGATTTATAATAATTTTTTAATATTATGCAGTTTTTGAATTTCACGTATAATCGGTTTAACAAATATGTCTTTATTAACATTTTGTTATTTACCTAAATATGGATAAAGACAATAGTGAGAAAAGAAAACAAGTACGGTAAAAATTAAATGCCCGTCACTACTAGCGTGAGCAAAAATCCGTTTATGTTTTAATAATTGGGAATTTTTCACATGACCTTTTGTGTTTTTAAAGCAACTCTTATATTTTAACATTGAAAATGTTTCTATTATCCTAGTAGGTATAGGACCTCAAATCGTGAAAAAGTGCATGCTACATTTGACACATGACATCATACGCGTGTGAGATCGAGTTAGTTTATTTACTTAAACTTAAATTTGATTTATAAAGTATCGGAATCGATTAAAATGACTAAAATAAATTGGAATTAACTGAAACTCAACGAAAGTTGATTGAATGACTAACCAAAACTCGCCAAAAGTAACCAATACAGGCTTAAACGTACCGGTACAGGTTACGAAAATTAAATTAAGTTAAGTTAAAACTAACCAAAAACATTAAATTTGATTATAACGTATCGGAACCGACTCAAATGACTAAAATAAATTGGAACTAACTGAAAGTAATCGAAAGTTGATTGAAAAACTAACCAAAAGTAACTAAAAGCACCAAAAAGGGTTAAAACGTATCGGAATAGATTAAAAATATTAAAGTAAGTTCAAACTAACCCAAAGTAACCGAATTTAGGCGACTAACCAAAAACATTAAAATTTGTTATAAAGCACGGAATCGGTTCAAATTACTAATATAAATTGAACCTAACTGTAATTAACAAAAAGTTGATTGCACGACTTATCAAAACTGGCTAAAGTAACCAAAAGCACTAAGGGCTTAAACCTATCGGAACAGATGAAAAATAAATATTAAAGTTAGTTGAAACTAACCCAAATTAACCTAATTTTGGCGACTGACATAATTTTACCAAAAACATTTAAAATGGTTATAATGTATCGGAATCGCTTCAAATGAGTAAAATAAATTGGGAGCTAACTGAAAATAACCGAAAGCTGATTGAATGACTAGCCAAAAGAAACTAAAAGCACCGAAACCGGCTAAAATGTATCGTAATAGATTAAAAAATATTGGAGTAAGAAAAAATTAACCCAAATTAACCGAATTTTGGCGACTAACCTTAACTAACCAAAAACAGTAAAATTGGTAATAACCATACACGAACCCAGGGTTGGTTTATGGTAATAACGTATTGGAAATGGTTCAAATGACTATAATAAATTTAGACTAACTGAAATTAACCGAAAGTTGATTGAACAACAAAGCTAACCAAAAGTAACCAGAAAAGCGAAACCATAAATCAAAATAGATTAAAAATATTAAAGTAAGTTGAAACTCACTTAAATTAGCCGAATTTCGGCGACTAACTAAAATTAACCAAAAACATTAAAATTAATTACACTCGTAACGTATTTGAACCGGTTCAAATTCTAAAATATATAAAAACCAACTAAAACTAACAGAAATCTGATTGAATGACAAACCAAAACTAATCAAAAGTAATCAAAAGCATCAAAACGTATCGGAATAGGTTACAAAAATTAAAGTAAGTTAAAACTAACCAAGATGAGCAGACCTTTGGCGACTAACCAAAAGTAACGAAACACACTAAATTTGATTATAACGTATCGGAGTCGGTTCAAATGACTAAAATAAATATGATCTAACTGAGACTAACCGAAAGTTAATTAAACGGCTAAACAAAACTAACTAAAAGTAAGCAAAAGCGAAAGAACGGGCTAATTCGGAACAGGTTAGAATTATTATCTACCGCAACGTCATGGCTATTAATAGATTTTCCTATCTACAAGTGGAGGGTAATTTTTTAGGTCTTCATATCGGCACCTTTTTTTATAATTATGTTAAAAAATATTATAATGTTAAAAAGGCATTTCTTTAATTTCAGCTAGTTTTAATTCATTTTAGTCACTTGAACCGACTCCGATACGTTACAATCAAATTTAATGTTTTCGGTTAGTTTTGGCTAGTCGCCAAAAATTCGGTTAATTTAAGTTAATTTTAACTTACTCTAATATTTGTAATTTGCCCGATATGGTTTAGGCGTTTTTGGTGCTTTTGATTAGTTGTTCACTCAACTTTCGGTTAGTTTCAGTTAGTTCCAATTTATTTTAGTAATTTGAACCGGATCCAATACGTTATAACAAATTTTAATGTATTTGGTTTAGTCGCCAAAAATTCGGTTAATTTAAGTTAATTTTAACTTACTTTAATATTTGTAATTTGCCCGATACGGTTTAGGCATTTTTGGTGCTTTTGATTAGTTGTTCACTCAACTTTCGGTTAGTTTCAGTTAGTTCCAATTTATTTTAGTAATTTGAACCGGATCCAATACGTTATAACAAATTTTAATGTATTTGGTTAGTTTTGGTTAGCTGCAAAAGTTCGGATAATTTGAGTTAGTCTTACTTTAATTTTTTTAATTTGTTCCGATACGTTTAGTTCTTTTTGGTGCTTTCCATTACTTTTGGTTAGTTTGGGTTAGTAGTTCATCACGCATATGACATCATGTGTAGCATGCACTTTTTCGCAATTTGATGCCCCATAGTCGCAAAACAGAAACATTTTTTATGTTAAAAGTACTACGGCAGACGTAGCGCGATGAGAGAAATTCTCACAAATGCAGCCAATCATTTGAGAAATGCACCCGGTTTATTGGCTATGCTAAAGAGGACGCCAAATAAGTCAGCTAGAGTAGTGGAGGGCAACTCCGTCCGCAAAGCCATCTCCGAAAACTGACGATTTCGCAGAAAATGTGAGGGAAATACTCGTAGCGCGAGTAATGAAGTGTTTAGACTTTTAAGAAGCTATAAATTTAGTTTACTAGTTTAACTTGTCCTTTTTATATTTAAATTCCCACAATATTTCTCAGGTACTTTGAACCTTCTGCTTTATACATGTTTTAATAGATGAATCAAGTTACAAACTGTCAAATAAATTATTTTAATAGGTATTACCTTTATAGTTGGGACCCAGAGGTGCTGAAATCGACCACCTCTATACAAGTCGCGAACATCCACCTAGAAAATATGAATTCTTATGTAAAATGACCTGCCGGAATCGAATTTTTTGTTCGCCCCTTGACCCGGAATTGCGAAATCAGAGTAATTGATAAATTTCCAAAAATCTTGAAAATTGTTGCAAAATTTTAATTTTTTGCATGAACTTCTCTATCTCCCTTATTTTAACTTCGATCGACATGAAATTTTAACATGGTCTTTGTCAAACATATCTTAAGACGGTTTTAACATAAAACATAATTAGGAATGATTAATGTGCCTTTGGTGATTTTTTTTTCAGTGGGACACCTAATATTTTACTCGATTACTAGACAAATTGCTCGATCGAGAAAACTTTTTTATTTTTAAAGATAGATGGATACTATAAGCGAGAAAGTTGTAGCCAAATAATCAAGGAAGTTTTTTATTTGAAAATTTTTTTCAAAAATCGTCTTATTTTTATGTGAATAATTATTGAAACCACGGCGCGCATAAAAGTTCACTTAATATCGGTGCGGTCGGGTGTGTGTAATGTATTGCAGATGCAGCACGGGAATCCCTGTTTAGTAGGAGTTTACAGTTTACGTTTAGTCTTAGTTCACGTGGTTCGACAATATCATAGTTGATGCTAGTATTTTTATAATAATTATGATAATAATCCTTCTTGTGTGTTTACTGTGTCCTCTTGTCCAACACAAAATATGAGTCGAAATACAGATAGATGTAGTGTGGAAACGGTACAGGACGTTACACAAGAAAGCATTCATTACTTGTTTCAAGCATGTAGAGAAAATTCCGATAAGCAATCCATAGCTCTTAAATATCATGATGACAAAAAGGAAGTGTTTTTATCACTAAATTCTGTTTAGCACGCTAAGTGTAGACGAACTTATACAAGAAGTGCTTACAAAAAATCTGAAACGGAGAGCAATGCTTCCGAACCTAAAACTGGTGAACGATGTAGATCTTCTCATTCACATGTTTGTATATTATGCAATAAAAGTCGTGACAGTAACGGTTTACGGAAACGTAAACAGATATTAACATTTAATAAGCAGAATTAGATCTGGAAAATGGCAAAAAAATTGACGACCAACAAATCTTGCACCGAATTCAAGAATTTAGTGATAATTCAAGTTGCGAAGCAAGAAAGAGCCATAAAAATAAACTAGAAGTTAAAAGAATCATAAATCAAAAAAATAATCTTTTTCATTCAGACCTTAAGGAATTAGTTAATATTTGTTCCGGATATATTAGCAATGTTTATAAAGCAGAAGAAATAGCAATAGCCGCCATAGTTAAGGTAAACAAGGAATACGCAGAAAAAATTTAAGGAGTAAATGTGGGTGACTTATATGAAAGTGAAGCAAAAATGTTATGAAATCTACATTTTACTTGAGAACTTGAAGAGGAAACAAAAATTTGGGTATTCTCTAACGAATGGACTTCTTATCCATCTTCACTTTTTGAAATGGATTCAGGAAACAATATTATTATGAGAAAGGGAAACAAATCTGAATTCTATAATTCTGTGTTAAAAGAATTAAAAGAATAACCTACTGAGCTGTCTTGCATGCCAAGAGAAAAAAAATGATACTCTTAACTCCGCATATATAATAGATATGATGGCACTTATTCAGAGATACCAGAACTTTAAATGCAGAAAATTTAGAGAATTATTTTTAAAATACATTTCATTAATATTAAAGCTGAAGCTCCAGAACTGTCGTCTCGTCGTATGTGTTGGGGATCGCTACAATTCTGAAGAAAGTTTAAAGAAAACAGAGAGATATAGAAGATCGAAAAATTGTAATTTTTTAACATAATATGAAATACGAGATAAAATTGATATACCTGATTGGAAAAAAATTATATCAAATTCTAGTAACAAAATAACCTTCTTGACCTATTTAGCTAAAAAACTGGTAAGAGAATTATACTATACCTGATCAAGTTGAAATTATATTAGCAGAAATGTCGGAAGATAACGAAAGAACAATAAAATGCACCAAAAAGGAATCGAACGTGGTTGATCGGTTGACTTTTACAGGGCACGAAGAAGCTGGATACGAGAATATTTGCAATTATAATTTTTTTTTTAAATATTTGAAGGTATTTCTTATTAAAAGTGTGGACACAGATGTTTTCTATGTTTTTCTCGGTAAGTATAGAGGTTGAAATTTAGATGGAAAATCCAAAGAAATTCATGTTCAGTTATTAAAAAACTTACAAACTTGCATCAACTCGATGTTAAAACATTCAACAAACAAACAACAATTTGTTAACAGTCTGCTGCTTATCTGGTTGTGATTTGGCCAGCTTTCTGTTTAGAAAAGGCAAAAGAAGGGCCCTTTCAATAATAGTGTTATCTCGAGAAGCAAATGAGATGAATCTTCTATCATCTGGGACTAAAACTGCAAACGAAAACGAATATAAAATTTCTCACCAATTATTGTCATCATGTAGACCGTTTTTTAAACATCTTTATGGCCGTAAAGCCTTCAAATGAAATATGGATTAATTACGAGCCCATATGTTTCCAACTTGCAAAACGAATATCAGGTAAAAATTTGAAAGTCATTATATCTTTATTGATTTGAGTTTTAAAATTATATTCCAAAGTTATAAGGTAAAACACAGAAATAATAAATCATTTCAATGTTTCTAGTTTCTAGTACTCTTATTTTTATTACCTATATTATTTCCCTATTAAAAAATATATAGTAATAATGTTACGTGGACCTATACTCTTTCCAAATTTATTTTATCTGGTGCAGGCCGTGACTTATTGTTGCTTATATCAGATTATTCAGCATTGGTCTATTTAGAATTTTGTTTCGGGTGGAAGGAGGGAGGCTCCAGTCATAAAAAGGAAAGTGCCATTGACTATTATTGTTGTCAACAATCACTCATGACCTACTTTAGATAAAATAAGCTTGGAACAAATTATATTATCTGCAATAATTGTTGATTTTAGGGATTTGCCGCCGACCGAAGATCCTTTTTGTATTTCATGTCAAGAGTGCCTTTTTACAATGTGCTATATTTAAAACAGCCCATATGCTAAAGCCAGACGTTCTTAAAATTGTAAAATTTGGATATGGTCTCATCGTGCCTTTATATAATACCAACATTGATGACCAAAGACGCCAAACCAAAATTTTTAAATACTATCTCCGTTTTGTTATTGCAAATTATTTAAATGTTCAGCAAAGTGCAAATGCCTAAAAGCAAATGTAAAATGTAACATAAGTTGTCTGTGTGAAGGAAAATGCGTTGAAAATTGTGTGCATTATATTTCCAGTATTGTAGATACTACCCATCTACTCATTGACATATAAATAATAAAACATATTATTTTTACCAATCCCGTAATACACAGTTTTTTTAAGTTTGTAACTAATATCATGCTTTAGCCGCTTTATTCGTTCCCCTACACCCAACAACGATAATAGAAGTATATCGCGCGGCTTCGGCGCGCGGTCTCTTAAAATTTTCTAGGACTTTAAATAATTACACAGTCAAAACTAAAAGCCGTATCAAAAAAAGTTTTTAATAAAAAAGTTTCTTTGGTTTGTCAGGAACACTTTTGTCGCTTATAGTACCTACCTAACTTGAAGGATAAAAAAGTTTTCTCGATCGAGTATTTTACACTGCAAAATGATGATATTTTGTGTAAAGGAGAGCAAAAAAAGTTCTTAGGCCCATATGTAATTTTTTAAAATCTTCTAGTATATGGTGTCATCTTAAGAAGAGATTGAAAAACATCATATCAAAAATTTAGATCAATCGGACATCATTTAAGCAAGTTATACAGTAGTTTGCAAAAAATAATATTTTAGTCATATTTTTCTGCTTTTTCAAAAAAGTTTTGTTTTGACCTATTTCGCAATTCCGGATCGAAGGGCGAATAAGAAAATCGGATTCAGCATGTCATTTTGCATAGATTTTCATATTTTTTAGGTGGATGTTCGCGACATGTATAGAGCATCCTTAAAACGCTTCCGACGAGCTCTTAGATTCCCAACTATTATTTAAAATGTTTTTGAATTTAGTATACGTTACTAATTTGTATAACTTTATTGCATTGTTTTATTCATTTGAATTACGTATTAAAAATTACCTTAATAGCCCTTTGAAATATCGTGTATCAAATAATAACCGAGGAAATAATTTTACATCAGCTAATACTTTTTGAATCTCCCCTCACAGACTGCTCGCTGCTGCAGGTAGGGTAAAAACTAATTTTTTTACCGTGCTGCGGCTTTTGCGTTTGATCCAAAAACATCAAACGATTTTTGCTAAGTGAATCTACTCGATATTATTTGTACTCTGGCATCGCTACGCCGAGATAATTGGTTGCGTGTGGTGGGGGGTTACAAAAATTGTGACAATTACCTGAAAGTCGCGAAAGTAGGCTCGTTCAGCACACTTTTTCTTGGGTAGTGAATAAGACTGAGCCGTCAGACGCCACGCTCGGCTAATTAACTATCATTCAGGTAAAGCTGGCTGAGTCGACTTTAGTCAAGCGAGAGAGTAAAACAATTAGGAAGTGATGGAAAAAGAAGCGAGTGGTAATTTGAGATATGACACTTGGGGGGCCGCCGACGATCAATTGTTTTCAGCGATCCGATTTTCCGTCTCCGAGTTATTACGTCTGTCGAAAAATCAAGCTTTGAGTAAATTTTCTGAACACGTACCTTTTCACGGTGTTCCGAACCCTATTAAAATTTGTCAGAACCGGAAAATGGTCAGTATTTTTAGGGGGTTACTTTGGGTCGTTCTAACGGCGAAAGAATAATGAGGATTGTAAAAATGAGACGACCGTTCGATAGGGAATTTCTAGGAGAAAAAGTTTCTAACTACTTTTCTGCTCCGAAAATGGACTTTTCAGGGAAAATGTAAAAACATCGATTTCTAGGTCAAAAAAAATTAAAGTGTTTTTTTTTCTCGAAAAGTATCTACGCGAAAAGCATCAGTATTAGAAGACACTCTGAAAATGATAATGCCTTTTATACAGGTTGATCTAGTTGAATTTAAATTGTTCGCCATTTCTGTCACAAGTTTTATTTCGAATATGATTTTAAATAATTTGCTTTTCCTTAATCTCACATCCCAACGCTAAGCACAAATAAAAGGGAACCCCTCCCAACAATCACAAGCTTGATTTTTTCCCATCAATTCGATACCTATGAAGCCTCGAGGTTAGACATAGTTGCCTAAAAATAGAGTAGCTCACTTTGGGTCACATGAACATATTTGCAGATGACCCAAAAATGATATAAGAAGATCATTTGGTTAAAAAAATGTCATTACCAAGCCTTGACATGGCATCAACATCTAAACTCTTCTTTTTAGTAAAACAGAGTTTTATCCACAATACAGAAACAGACTTTTTGCACTCGACGCGCGCTTCGTTAACTTTTTTATCATCACCAGGAGATGATTAAAACAAAACTCTGTTTTAGTGCATTTTGCCGAAGGTTCCAAACCCCATCTTAATTTTATTTTCAAGTTCTTCAATTGACTAGAGATTATTTCTGTTAAAGTGAAATTGAGGCCATATTTCAGTTGCTTATCTATTAGCACATGTTGTATATTCGATCTTGGTAGATTTTCTAAACACAGACTGCACATGGGCATCCTAACAAAATATACGGTTATAAATACAACCTGGCAGCTAAACACAGTTAAATGTTTGCTAAAGTTCCTACGGAACCACTCAGTATGAGCTTGATTAACTGAGATAACGCTGAGAGAAAATACAGTAATATACAAGAAACAATAAAAGGATAAATATTACCTTAATGTCCACAATAAGCTGCTATGTACAATATATTCACCAATTGACGAGCAACACAGGGAAAGTCACTTAAAAACACTTACTAAGTCTATCCTTAAGTTCTATATACAATGTACTTCAACTTCATGCAAATAAGAATGACTCAAGTTGGAGTGAATTGAGAATATGCAGTAATATGCATAAAAAACTTCTGTGGGTAGCGCAATGGCGTCGAGATTTTATTTTGCCTTGCAGAGTAGTTTCCACTGGAAAACGTCATACTGTCTGAGTGTGTAAGATAAATCTTCAATTGAAGAAGAGGGCATGACAGGGATGCTTTTATAGAAATGCGGTTTTAATACACGCAACAAAATGGATTATAAAACACGCTATGCTGGAACGCATAGGTAGGCTACATTCCGAGAAATGGAAATAGCACTTATGGGAAACTTTATATTATAATGAAGCAGAGAGAATATTGGCCGCGTGCCAAAAATGCCGTTTACTTGTCGGCTTTTGAGAGAGAGTAACTGTAAACGAGTGAGTTTACTTACATCGCCGAGTGGCACAGGGAACGCTCACTATAGCGTCTTACTTCTGAGAGAATTAGGGAACAACTTCCTTGGCCGCATGCCATGGGGAGCGCGAACTATCGCGACTTACTTGGGAAAGAGTCGGGGAACAAGTCTTTTCAAGAAGGTGAGGGCGCATCCTTTCTCTCTTGGCGCGTGAACTTACCTCCACTTTTGAAATACCCCTTCCGTAGAGGGCAACTATTGTAAATATAGAGAAGTTATACAAAAACTTAACACCACCGTCACCATTAGGGACGCTAAATTGACTGTTTCCGGTAGTCGCTGTAGGAACCAATGTGATTGTTTGAATGCGTTTCTACTTGTAGCTGTGTTTTGAAATAAGTGGATTGTATGGTTCGAAGCAGTTCTGTTTCTAGTTAAACTGATGATGAATAAACGTCGTGACATGAGATGGCGCTAAGAGTGTCGCTGCGAGTTTTTCAAGGTCATTGTTTGGAATGCGATACACAGTGGCGTTGAATATTAATTTAATACGAATTAAATCGCTAGATTTGAAAACTTGTTCAAATGGTTTTTGAACAGCGCATAATGACCTATGATATTTTCAAAATATCGGCTGGATATCATTTTAAGGCATTTTCTTAAATGAAAAGTAGGACCGAGTGATCCTTCATTTTGAAGGTATTCTTACTCTTAATACAATCCCCAAATTTTAAGTTGTTGCGGTTTTTAAACCAATATCAGTTCAAATTTCATTACGGAAGGGCAAACATTCATATTTTAACCGATTTCATTATATTACAAAAATACCTCAACAATTAAATTATCTTATTTATCAACCCTTAGTACATCACTTTTAAACAAAATAGATCTCGCTGTAATGGTCATTATATTATATTTTATAATTTAAAAAATTAGCGAGTCTGCTAGTACTCGACACACTGATGTATAAACATATCCTATATCGACATGCACAAATATTTGAGCAGCCCTCATAAAATCACTGAGCATGGTTATGATGTCACAGCCGTTTACACATTTCCGTCCCCATCTGCATGCACATATCCGTCCCATTTGCTGAGATTTACCCTCATACCTCCGTGTAAGATATTCCATCAAAAACATGCGTCAAAAGACAACTTGTTTCAAAGCTCTAGTTGAGCTCTATTCGTTATCAAAATTTAAGATTACGTCAATATTTGCCAGTGGCGTAGCTAGGTTCTTAAGACAGGCGAGTAAACGTAGGATCAAAAAGGCGTATGCAGTATGTATAAGGAAAGAGGCGCCTCTCTCCCACAATGTCACGCTATTACGATCACTTAATTACATTTTTTCAATACTTGTTTATGAAAAATTATTGTCATTACACTTGCCATTCATCAATGGTTTTACCACAGCTTACCAAACAATCAGCTAGCCGACTCTCCTGTCAAAGTGGTAATAAAAATCTGACGTGACCGACGCCATTTCGGGTTAAAACACAGGGCCGGGATAAGGAGTATTCAATTTTAAATAGGGTAAAGTACGGATAGATGCCGCACTTTTTGTAAAATAATTGTAAAAATTCGGTTAACAAAAACTTTGTATTTCAAAAAACACATAAACATTCTATAATCTATTTCTTATTGAAATTTTGGCATTTAAACAACATAAAAAATACTCTACTACTGAAAAAAAAAATAACTAAGAAAAAGTGTTTTTCCGGCAACTCTCCCCCTAGATACGGAGAGATGCCTACAGCCGCGCGGGGAGATGCCCAATGTTAATTGCCATAAGGGAGAGATGCCGTAAATTTTTCTTCTAATTCCGCATGTTTACATGGGTTGCAAATGTTTAAGTGCATGGTACATGTCTCATGCAGCCAATCCAGTCAACTGTTTTGGAGGTTTTACTGTAATCTCTCCTTTTTGGTACGGATAAATGCCTCACGGCCCACGCATGCGACGTATGGATCAGTAACAAAAAATATAAAACAAGATGTTTTAAATGCCCTATATAATCTATACAATGTAAAACTATGCTATATTATTATTAAAAATATTGTGGCATCTTTCCGTGCCAAAAAGTGCGGCATCTCTCCTTTTTGGTACGGATAGATGCCTCCCCGTCCCACGCCTGCGCCTAATGAATCTGTAGCCGAGAATATAAAACAAAATCTTAAATATGCCCTATATAATACTATAAAAGTAAAATGATCCCATTTTTTTATTTTAAACATACTTCCCCAATACTATTAACAACATACAAATAAATTTTAAGCAATAAAAGTATATCTTAGCAACTTTATTCTCACAATTACCGTTTAAACACGTGCTCAATCAAAACACCAACCACGAGGAAAACAATACTGGCTAAATAGCTCTTTGATCCTGTCGACCGTTGTTGTCAAGTGCACATAGTTTTTGCGTCACGTGATCTGCGGCATCTCTCCCCCTGCGGCATCTATCCGTACTTTACCCTAGACAGGATTGGGGTTTTGATATTATATCTTTTTTTTTTTAGTTTTATCGTTGATTGGATGCAATCAACGGTTTTAGTTAATTTTTATTTGAATATTTGTGTACCTACATTCTCGCTAAACCAAAAAAATAGATATCAACTTTTTGTTTTAAATATAGGTACCTATACTTAGTTTTTTCATTTATAAGATATTGTCTTAAGCGGGAAGAAAGGAAATATAAACCACTGAAATCATAGAAATATTGATTTATTTTACAAAAATAACTATTTAAGGTATAACATAGGTTTGTTATCAACTATGTATCTATATAAAACAAAATAACGGGCTCTCAAGAACAATAGTATGATCATTTTTTGAGGATTCCTCGAATTCTCTAAAAGTCGTAGGTACTGCATTGTGATTTAAACGACAAAACTGGCTGTTTGTAAACATTTTTGGCTCGAAATGGATACTGTAAAGCCTGCAGTTCTGATAAAGTATGTCACTGTCCATATTTAATAAGTCTTCTCTTTGACTACTTATGAGCCATGTCCTTGCCCTAAGACAACATTATTATATTATACCAAAGAACAGTAGTAGAATTTTCTTTGATTATACCTAAAAGTACACACCTATTGTATAAACGTAAAACAACCTTTTGTAAGCGATTTAGAGGTATATGTATTTGAAGCTAATATTTAATATAATTTAAGGCTTAAAAAGCTATGGATATGAGTTTTAAATTATGTTAATTTTGTACATGGTGGCCCTTTTAAGAGGGGCCTATACATTATCTCGAAAACTACGGGGGCGGGGGTTGCAAAAAAAACTAAATACAAAAGTTGTTCCTAGTAAAATGATCTTTATTTTTTTGCTTGTTTTTTTTTGTATTTTTTTTTATATACAGGGTGGGCAAACAAAATTAATTTTTTTAATGAAACACCCTATATTTTATTACATTTTTGGACTCTACTTAAAATTCTCAGAATATTTGATGTAGAGATAGTACTTTCACAGCTATAAACAGTTGAAAATCGGTACTTTGGCTAGTAGTAGTAGTAGTAGTAAGGGAGGGGGGGGCCGAAGCCCGGTAAGTAGGCCTATAAGTCCCTTTTCACCATCCCCGATCCGCCCTCCCCTACCTGGCTACTTTCAACACCCGGCCCGCACTGAAACGGCCTATCACCTTGATAAAGGTGAGGACGTCCTCCCAGTCTAGATCCTTTAGATCTTCCCGAGCAAGTGTTGGTGCTCCCAGTATCTTCCTCCTTAGGCGACTCCACCTATCACAAATTCCTATATAGTGGTATGAGGACTCCTCCCCTGTCCCGCAGTTCGGGCAGAGTGGGCTGTCCCTCACGCCGATAAGGTGCAGATGTCTGTTTAGGCTTCCATGCCCAGTCAGAATACCTACCAAGTTCCTGATGTCCTCTCGGCTCATTTTTAGCAGTCGCCTTGCTCTGGATCCGTCAGGATTTAGAATCATTTCCTTGGCTTGTCTGCATCCTTCTTTTCCTCTCCAATTGTGCTTTGTCTTGTTCCAGGCCCAGTTATTTAGTTCCTGAGAGATTTGCCTTTTACTTAAGCCCAGACCAGGTTCTGGACCGACGAGGTGGCTCATTGAGCCTTGTCTTGCTAATTCATCGGCCCGTTCGTTGCCCTCGATGCCACTGTGCCCTGGAACCCATCTGAGTCTTACTTGCTTGCGCACAGCCAATCTGTCTAGGGCGTCTCTACATTCCTGAACTAGCTTACAGCTTGCCCTGGGTCTTTGGATCGCCCTGAGAGCGGCTTTACTGTCAAGTAAATATATATACTCTCTACACCTTCTGTTACCTCCGCCTTGGTTCCTACTTTCAAAATAGCAAACACCTCCGCCTGGAAAACAGTGGCATATCTCCCCAGCGGAGTGCTTTCTCCTGATTTAGTGTTGTGTAGGTATACACCGGCTCCGGATGACTGTGTAATAGCCATCCATGAGCCGTCAGTGTACCATGCGTGTACACCGCTCGGCGTACGTACCTGGCCTGACAGCCACTCTTCCCTTGATGGAAATTCCTTCTCAGTCTTAATCTGCCAATCTGGTACTTTGGCTAAGTTTCATATTGGTAGCAAGAAGACCATTAGAGATGGAGTAAAATTTATTTCACATTCCGAGGTACCAGATTTGGTACCCATCGTACCACCTGCCAGTTAGTATCGTCAGATAGCTCTTGAAAAGTTCAGGAATGTGAAATTCAGTTTGCTCAATCTCTAATGGTATTCTTGATACCAGGGTGAAAAGTAACCAAAGTACCGATTTTCAACTGTTTAAAGCCGTGAAAGTACTAACTCTAGAGGTATAACATCATACATCAAATATGCTTAGAATTTTAAATAGAATCCAAAAATGTAATAAAATATAGGGTGTTTCATTGAAGAAAATATAACTTTATTTGATCACCCTGTATATAAAAAAGTGTCGATTAAAAAAGATAAAAAAAAAGATTATTTTACTAGGAACAACTTTTGTATTTAATTTCTTTTTGCAACCCCCGTCGTTTTCGAGATAAGTTGTAGGCCCCTCTTAAACGGGCCACCCTGTACAATAATTGTTTTT
Source organism: Pissodes strobi (assembly GCA_016904865.1). NCBI lineage: Eukaryota > Metazoa > Arthropoda > Insecta > Coleoptera > Curculionidae > Pissodes > Pissodes strobi. The sequence goes on along the minus strand of MU184322.1, from coordinate 72,523 downwards.
TCTACAGCCGTGCGTAAAATAACTAATTAGTAATTTGAAATGAAATCGCAAAATCGACGAACGCCGCGGCATCCTTATTTTATGCTCTAAAGGGTACATGGAAAAGAAAATTCTCACTTTTTCCGTCGAGTGTGCTATGGATAGTGATGGCAACCAAAAGTATAAATAAATGACAGTCGTGCATTTGTTACAATGGATGGCACTCCTGCTCTAAATATGCCCGAATATAATATGCGAAAAATGACAAGTCATTTGCAAATTTCAGAATAAGTAGAGGGAAAAATTTGCATTTAATTTTAAAAAAATGCGACTATAGAAAAAGTTCTGTGTATCTTTTGAGCGCGAAGTAAGATTGCCATTTTCGAAAGGTTAACGCGCTCCACGGTAATATTCGTTCTCAAGCGGCAATCCGTTACTTTACGCGCTAAAAACACAAATAACTACTAAAACAATTAATTTGTTTAAGGTAATTTGTAACATAATCTTCATTTTATGATAAACAATATCATAGTAAGAAGTATTACATTCAAAATTACTTACATTCCAGTAAAAGCAGCTATGCTTACATTAATAAAATATATTTCTAGGCTACAAAAGTACATCATTTTTAAGATGCTTGTCAAAAAAACTTATCTAATGGCATCTTTGGGAAATCTAAAAAAAAACTTATTTTCTTGTTAGATTCATAACTTTTCGCACTGCAGTTTTTAGCGGCCCAAACGTGTCCACCTCGCGGTTTTTTTCTATTATATACAAGCACAGATATTATAAAATAAGTAGTTTGTTCAAGAACGTATGTGTTCAAAAACCATTTTTGAACACGTCTTCAAATCTAACGATTTAATTTTCGTACAGTTTAACATTCCACGCCACTGTCCTCGCATACCAAACAATTTAAAACCTTGGCGATATTACTAGCGCCATCTGTTGTAACCACCTTTACTCATTTGGAGCCGGCCGCGCATCCTAAACTCATCTGACCAATCATAGCGTTTCCCGCTAAACCCCGGCGACCGAGGCGACCAATCACAGCGCATCCTACAGGATAGCCAGTTCACCTAAACTAAAATTCCCTAAAATTCACATCTTTAATATTCAAATTTCATGAAAACTAATCAGCAGATTTAAACCGGATTTGTATTAAAATTCACAATATTAATTTAGACAACCGGTGTTGCTAAGCTTTTACGCAATTTCTCTATATTTTTGTTATTTGCCCTTTACTGACGTAATATGAAGTAGTGGGGGTAAATTAACGCGCCAAAAGTCGACAGACGAAGCTTCTCCCGTTCGAGAAATCACTTCTTAACTGGCCCTCGTTTAAGCAAGTCGCGATACCCAAATCGCTCCTCATGGCGCACACAGCCATGGAGGTTTCTCTAATTCTCTAACACTGTAGGGGACACCGGGGCGCAACGGGGTACCGGGGCAGAACGGGATTGGTTTTAAATTTCCCGCTCCAGGTTGCCGATATTACTAGCGCCCCCTGCTATTATATATTAGAGTCCCGCGCATTATCTGACAACATCAAACAAGTGATTGCATACAGTTAAGAGTGTTTTCGACCAAACGTGGTAAAATTGTATGTGTTCGTATAACTTTTCGGCTTTTTTAACACAAAGTAAGTAAATTGTTTGTTTGTTTTGATGCTTGTTGTTTATTTTACCTTATACGGCATGTTTTTAAGTATCTTTTGACATTTATACTTTAAGACTTTGACAAAGAATGTCTGGTGAAACGTTATGTTTTGTAATTCGAAGCATCTGGGGCAGAATGGGGTGGGGCGGGATGGGGTCATTTCCCATTCCGCCCCGGCTTTACTTAATTATCAAAATTTAAGCTTTGTGATATTTTCAGATGGTTCGCAAATATGTTAAAAAGACCGCTAGACAGCAGTGGAGTACTGAATCTATGGAACTAGCAGTGGATGCGGTAATTAGAGGCGTAATGGGCTACAAAAAAGCGTCAGACCAGTTTAACGTTCCGCAAACTACATTAGAGAGGTATGTAAAAAAACGTAGGGATGATCCAAATTCAAAGGTTGACAAAACAGCAGGCAAATATCAATGTGTTTTTACTAATGAACAAGAGTTGGAACTGGTTTCGTATTTAAAGGATATGCAAAAGAGACTGTTTGGTTTAACAATAAAAGAACTAAGAAGGTTAGCCTATCAACTAGCGGTTCGAAATGGTTGTAGGCATCCATTTAATGAAGAAACAGAAATGGCAGGGGAAGATTGGGCGCAATTTTTTATGAGGCGTCATCCAGAATTAAGCTTGAGAAAGCCCGAGGCTACTTCTGGAGCGCGTGCGATGGGATTTAACAGAGTAGCAGTCGCGCAGTTTTTTACATTGTTAAATCAAGTTATTGTTAAACATAATATTACTGGGGAAAGAATTTATAATTGCGACGAGACTGGTATTACGGTTATTCCTAAGCAACATTCAAAAATTATTGCCAATAGAGGACAACGTTAAGTGGGCGTATTGACTTCTGCTGAGCGTGGTAACACAGTAACGGCCGAAATTTGTTGTTCTGCTGCGGGAAATTTCATGCCTCCAATGTTGATTTTTCCCCGAAAAAAGAAACAACAAGAATTTGAATTAGGTTTGCCGCCTGGTGGTTGGGCTGAAGTTAATGACTCTGGATGGATGACTGTAGAAGTGTTTTTGAAGTGGTTTAAAAAGTTTATTGAATTTTCTAATGCAAAAAAACAAACTCCTATCCTCTTACTTTTTGATGGGCATGCTTCCCACACCAAAAACCTTGAAGTAATCGATCTAGCTCGTGAAAATGGCGTCATTTTATTGTGCTTCCCACCTCACTGTTCGCACAGACTCCAGCCTTTGGATGTTGCGTTTATGAAACCTTTGAGTCTATATTACGAAGACGAAGTGCGAAAATGGTTACGGTCAAACCCAGGTAAAGTCGTTACTTTATTCCAAATATCAACCTTATTTGGGCAAGCCTTTATTAATGCTGCGAACATGAAAACTGCGCTAAAAGGTTTCGAGAAAACGGGTATTTGGCGAACAAATGAGGGTATTTTTAATGATGATGACTTCTTACCCTCGGAGACAACTAATATTCCCATTGCTGAAACTCAAGCCGGTCCTGAGCCTGAAACATAAGCCGATCCTACTCCAGCGGATGAGTCTGAACCACAAGCTGCTCCTAAAATCGATCAGCCTCCAGAAAATCAAGATTCCTTTAAAAATACGTTAAACCCGCCTTCCAAAGTCACGATGAAAAATATAACCGAAACTCAAAATAACACTCTACCCCAATGTTCCTGGATGCCTGACACTCCTAATGCACCAATAAATTCACCTAGCAGTTCCAGTTTTCCAGCCCTTTCACCGGAAGTTATTATGCCAATACCAAAAGTAAAGACCACCGTTAAACGAGTGCAAAGAAAAAGAGGTAAAACCGCTATTCTCACATCGTCGCCTTATCAAAAAGAACTGGCCGAAGCAATAGAGAGAACAAATCAGGTTAACGAAGCACAAAAAAACAAAGTTAAAAAGAATCTTTCTGGTCAAAAACAGAAGAAAGGAAAAGAGAATAAGCCCATGCGAAAAAAGCAAAAGATTGAAGTAAAAGAAAGCTCTGAGGAGTCTGCGGAGGAAGAAGACGCTTTATGTTTGTATTGCAATGAGCAGTATTCAGCTTCATCTGAAGGTTGGATTTCGTGCTTCCAGTGTAAAAAGTGGGCTCACAACTCTTGTGCGGGGATAGACAGTGACGACGACGAGTCTGTACTGGTTTGTGAACTCTGTAAGCCCGATAACCGCGGGTACCCCATCCTGCCCCGCAGGCGGGGCAGAATGGAGTGAAGGACACTTTTTTTTTAGGATGACACAAAAAAAAACAGTAAAAGTTTTGTGTTTATTTCTTGTTCGTGTTGTGTCTACAATAGTTCAATAAATCATTCAGCATTTTTTTGAAATTTGTACTGCATTTTTACCCTCCTAAAATAAATATTAACGTTAGAGACCCCATTCCGCCCCGGTGTCCCCTACTAATCGTACCCAAGGCAAAAGGCCAAGTAAGTAAGCTCAAACGTTTACAAACCCAATCTCTGAATACTCTCTCGGCTTTATTAAAATATAAAGTCTCCCATAAGTGCTATTCCAATTCACTTAGTTTAGCATACCTACGCGAATTGCGAGGCGTGTTTTACAATAATTTCTGCGTGTAGAAAACGCATGCCACAAAGGCTTCATAATAGCCATGCCAATATGCACTAACTGCATACCAGTCAACCCACTACACTTCAGTCATTCCTATTTGCAAGAAATAGAACTACATTGTACATAGAAGCTAGATATAGGCCTAGCAAGTGTTTTGTCAAAGTGACTTCCCCCCAGTGTTAGAAGATAATCTGAACATTGAACGTTTCTCGTCAATAGTGTACATATTAGCTTATAAGTGGACTCTAAGGTAATACTAATTCTGTTATTATCGCTTGTATATTGTATTTTATTTATTCATGTCACATTCTTCAAGGTCGATATTTTGCCTTGACTGATATTTTTCACATCGTAGCACTGACTACGTGCAATAATTCATTGTTTATATTTTATGTATTTATGAGCTTCTAGTTATTTTCAGGTAAAATAACTTATTAAAATATTCATATAATACTAAAGCTTTTTGTTTTATTTACAAATTGACTTTAGAACTAGCCCTATGGTAAATTTTAGTGCCTAAGAGCACTTCTCTGTTTGATTCACAAAATAAGACTGAATCAGTATGTACACTGTTAATTACTGTAACTAGAAAACATATATACCTAAACTGAAACTACGACACTGGCTAACACAAACAACTCATCTGACACGACCACGAGCGACGAGCCAACACTGTCGAATTTGATAGATTTTAACCCAGAATGGCGGCCTGCGCGAGGAAATGCGCATATCGTTCAAATATTAAGAGTTGGATAGCTGATTGTTTGGTAAGCTGTGGTTTTACTATAGAGCAGTGTTGCCGTTTGCGGGTATTTTACCCGAAATGCGGGTATTTCGAACATGCTGGCGGGTAAAATTTTGAGGCGGGTAAAATCAGGTATTTCGGTGCGTTCCTGCATCGAGATCACCAGTAGTAAATGAAATTGGTTATTTTGCAAGTCGCGATTATAAACAAACCTTTTTTCGACAAAAGCCTCTCAGCAATGTTGCCTTTTCCATCTTAACAACTGGTTTAGACACTCAGCTCAGAACAGCCATCAGCATGACATGGGTTTATGCCATCAAATAAAAATAGAAAAAAAGAAGAATAAATTCAAATATTTGCCATTTGATTATGACTTGCTGAGAATGCGTAGTTCATTCCTAAATTATCTGATGGGGTATAGGAAGAGCAAGCCGTTGGCCATTTGCAGATTTGCGCAGCATCTAAAATACCCTTTGTGTTTTGTGTAATAAAACAATATAACTATTTTAATGTCTAATTTGAATTTCAATTAAAATAAAAACAATTACCTGAAAATATGTTTAATATTTTCATAATAAAATGCTAAAAGTATTTCCCATAAAATGGCGAATGCGCTAATTTACTTTTAGTGTACTCAGTGTCACCACTCATACTGGCGGGAAAAAGCGGGTATTTTGCTCTACTTGAGTGGGTATTATCAAACTTTTCATATGGCAACACTGCTATAGAGTAACCGTGCTCATTTTTTTTTTTTCACTTAAGAAGGATAAGGTTAAATTTATATTTGTATACTACTTGACTACTTTGTGTTTATATGTAGGCATCATTAAATGTCAGAAGTTGAGTTAGTTTGGTAAACCACTTTTATTATTATTTCTTAATAAGGACGTTAAAATAATTAGGTTCTATATTAGTTTGTATGTCTTTACTGAAATGTATATTATAATCAGAACTATAATAAATTATAACAAATATTTTTCCATGTAGGAGAATTTCCTTGGATAGTAGCATTGGGTTATCAAAATAAGAAGAACCCTAATCAACCAAAGTGGCTGTGTGGAGGATCACTGATAACACCTAAGCATGTGATAACTGCTGGTCATTGTGTTAATAACAGACCTGATCTGTAAGTTAATTGTTATTTCTAATATTTAATAATTATTGATTAATTGCACTATCTTTGTTAACCCATAACTTCATTCTTTTCTTGTTGGAATTAACTGTGATTGAACTACGAAAGCGTGAAACTTCCTTCAAATTAATAATTAATTAACACTTAATGAGAGGTTTAAACCCTTATTGCATGCACAGGCTGGTCGAGTATTCTTTATATTTTGATCATCATAAAATTAGTGTTAAGACTAAGGATCACTACTTTTGTTTTGAATGGTATCAGTGTCAGTATGACATTCCTAGATGTGTGATATTCAAAACATTAATTAATTATTTAGCAGTGATTAATGGATTTTAAAGTAGTGGCTTTAAACCAACGTTTTTTTTATATCACTACAACAAGTAATAGCAATCTTTTGAACAACGTTCAAAGTACGTATCTACATATGGCATAAGAATAACGAGCTTCCAATTAATTCATTATTATAAGTTATGTAAGTTATAAATAATTTTAGATATTTAGCAAGAGTTGGGGAACTAGATTTATTCGATGACAATGATGGAGCTCAACCAACTGATATCGAAATTGCCAATGCGAAAATTCATGAAAATTACAGTGCTACAAAATTTTTCAATGACATAGCCATATTGACTCTCGCCAGAACTACTGAAAATTTAGGTAATTGTTCCCATTTTTTGTCAGAAATGTCAAATCTTCGGTCGCAGTGTACAGGGTGTTACATTTTTTGGATCGCCTACTAGGTATATTATCTTTGGTGCACGTATGAATTATATCGGTGCATATTAAGTGTAGGCAAAGTAGAGAAACACTGTATTTATCTAAGCAATTATTTTTATTTTTACTTTAAATGAACGGTAAGGGTAAACAACAATCGGAAGAAATTCTTAACGTTGAATTAAAAACCAAACAAAATTATAAAAATGTTGGAAATGTTCGCCTCTTGCTAAAGTGCAAAAATAAAGCCTTTGCCTCATGGACTGACGGACTCGAACAAATATTCCAGGAGTATTGCGAATAATGTTGCGATTATTCTGTTTCTCAAACCCTCTTCTGCCTGGATTGGGGTCTGATACACTAATGTTTCCACGTACCCATCAGAGAAAGAAATCCAGGCTTTCAGGTCTGGGGATCTAAGGGGCAATGGCTGAGCCCCCCCCCCCCCCATGGAGCTGTCTATCCGAGGTCTTCGCTCGTACGTTCCGGTCTATTCAACGGTTGTTAAGATTTTGATTTAAGAACTCCATCACTTCTATGCTGAAATGCACTAGCGCACCATCGTGCATGAACCGCCTTTCATTTCCCAAAAGAATTGGTACTGGTTCTAGCAGCACTGGAAGTTCTTCGAGAAATTGACGATAATTTTGTTCGTTTAGCTTTGATGGCAAACAAAAAATGGTCCTCCCAAATGATCTCCAATAATGCCGGCCAAGACATTTACTGCAAATCGTTTTTGGAAATTACTTCGCATACTGAATGTAGATTTTCTTCTGCCCAAAAATTATTGTTATGAAAATTACTGATGGCAATTTGATTCATCACTAAATAAAATCATGTGTTCAAATAACGGATGTTTGGCATTTGTAGAAACCATTTGCAAAAGTTAAACGTGGTAGAAAGCCACGTGAGATAAGAACTTGAACCCTTTGAATGTGGTAAGGATAGATCAAGTTGTCTATCAAAACTTTCCAGATAAGCACAAATGAAATGTTAAGTGTTGCTGCAATTCTTCTCGTACTAATAACAGGGGTTATTTTCAACTGCATTCAGGTGAAATCGAGGAAGTGATTTCAGGAGTCTTAACCGTTCTATTTTCTCGTTCTAAATGAGTTTATTTTGTGATGTTCCATTTGTTTTTAAATATATTGTTAACATTCTGACTTAGTTGCTCAGAAAATGCAGAAAACAATAAGTTTTCCAAAACTAACCGACTTTATGGTTTTTTTTTATGTTTTAAGTTGGTAACACAAGACTTGCGCATTTTTCTTAAATTATTCGACGTCTCGGTGATGTTTTCACTATCACCAGACTGTAAAAAATACTTATAGGTAAAGTAGTTGGTTGACACTTTTTTTTTAATTTAAGGGAAAATAGTAGAGATAGTAACAATGAGCAAATTAAAAACACAACACTGATAAAATAACGTATTATTAGTATTGAGCAAAATTATTTAAGAAGAGCCACACTTGGCATCGACCCCCTCCGATTTGGCTGATTTTTTGTAGGCATGTTACCCACCTAGAGGGTAGTCAAAAGCCAAAATATTAGGTGCTGCAAAAATTTATTGGCTAATTTGTAGCCATTTTTCGTTTTTTTTTCACATTTTTTACTTGAATTTGGGTATTTTTGATTACACAGAGGTTCTTGTACTAAGTGGCTGAAAATTGGTTACCTAGTGTAAAATGGCCCAAGGAACAAGAATATGGCCACAGATTTGACCTACGACAAATATCTCCAAAAATATTGGCCAAAAACTCTCAAAATTTACCAAAAAAGTCCCAAAACTTGGGGAAATGTTCAAAAAATATTTTCTTTGACTATACGAGGCAGTCATCTTATAGAGAAAGACCCAGCGAATCCAATGAGCACATACCCAGATTTTTAGGACTAACCGTTTAGAAATTGCGCGGCTTAAAAGTTGTAGGTTTTTGTTTTCTTTAAAAAATATCAATTTTTGATCTCGTGGGACAATGTCTGACCTACTTTTGCGGTGTACCTTGCCTTCCTGAGGTGCTTGGAGCGGGTTGCAGCAGGCGACATAAAGTTACAAACGTGCGTTGTGCCGCAGCGCAGCGCCATTAACCGGAGCGCCAGGAGACATTGTCCCACGAGATCAAAAATTGAGATTTTTGAAAGAAAACAAAAACCTCCAACTTTGAAGCCGCGTAATTTCGGAACGGTTCGTCCTAAAAATCTGGGCGTGTGCTCATTGGATTCGCTGGTTCTTTCTCTACAAGATGACCGTCTCGTATAGTCAAAAGAAATAAAATTTTTTGAACATTTCCCCAAGATTTGGACTTTTCTGGTAAATTTTGAGAGGTTTTGGCCAATATTTTTGGAGATATTTGTCGTAGGTCAAATCTGTGGCCATATTCTTGCTCCTTGGTCAATTTTACACTAGGTAAAGTCTATGCGAAGTCAGTGTAAACAGCAATAACTCAAAACTCGATTAACAGCCGTCATTTCCTTTGAATAATTCGGCATAGGCGTGCGACGCGACGGTAGAAATGGAAAAATATTAAATTAATTATATTTTTCATAATTATACACAGGTATCATAATATTTTAACAGCGTAACTTTTTTATGTCAGTATTACATAAAAAGTTAATAAGAAAAAGTAGGATTATATTGTCACGAATTGTATTTTACTTGTGACGCCACGCCTTACTTAGCGTGCAGTAGAGTTGCCCAGCTTTAGGATCGCACTAGGTCAAGTTGAGAAGAGATAATAATGGAGACACATTGATAAAAACAATAACAAGTTTATTTACAAACAAACTTAACGGTTAGACTGTATAATCATAAATAATTCATATTAAATGCATGTCTTCTTGAGAAAGGCTTAGTTTAAAGTTTTTCTAGAAAGCGACGTGACTATTTTATTATTAAAGCTTATGTGAGCGGGGTAGTCTTTTATTTAAGTATTCGTTTTGATATTTATATGGTAAGTCTTTCTGATTTAAGTTTGTCACAGATTTCTAAGGCACTTGCACTACTTTTAAAACATCCCCAAAAATCCCTTTACTGGACATTTTGATGCTTCACTCGTAGATTCGACTCTCTCTACTTTTTAGAATCCCCCGGTTGTCGTATACTTGTGCATACGTCCATCCAGGTTAGGTAAGGACCTGATCACCCTGGACCTGCGTCCAGGTGTTCACAGATATGGGGGTTGTGGGATAGAACAATTAGAAGTGTACGCACCCATGCGCTGTACCCAGCTAGATTGAGCGGAGTTGAGAGACCCGAAAGCCTGATAAATTTGGCGTTTGCCTGCGTATTTATATGTTACAAAATGCTGATGACTGCATCATTAAGGATTAAAATCGCTCCCGTCGACCGCTCAAGTTGTTCATAATTAACTGTTAATGTTTATATAACATTTGTCAAGTTCAAGTTCAAACTTAGGACAGGGTGATATTTAATTAGTAGGTTTATGCTTTTTAGTAGTTCACAATATGATTTTGTTTCATTCACCTGAGAAATTCATGAAAACTCACTATCTGAATTCGCAGAGCTGGAAGCTGAATTTGGCGTTATTATTATGGGGTCAATGGCCAGTAAAATACAATATTCGCCTTCCCTCTCTATAACATGACGGACACAGTTCATCCAAATGCCACTTGCGTTTAATTCATCAATTACTTTCCTTATATTTCCTAGTACGAAATCACTGTTAGTTGGTGATTGATTATATTTTCTAAGTTTTTTCTTGATGACAGCCCACATCATCTCAATCGGATTAAATTCGCAGTAATAGGGGGGAAGCCGCAAAATAGCATGACCATGTGCTTCGCATAATTTGTCAATAACATATTCTTTTGTAAAGTTATTTTAACACTTTTTTATCGCCTTTTGAGGAATTTCCATATTTTTGCTCTCCATGATTTTGAGAATATCGTCCTTTTATTACTACTATTGGGAACTTTGCTATGAAGGCGGGAATGATACGATTCATTGTCCATTACAATAACGGAATTTGGGGGAATATTCGGCAGCAGTTGTTCGGTAAATCACTTTTCAAATAGACTGGCGGTCATGTCTTCATGATAATTAGCTGAAGAGTGCTTTATATTTCTGGCATACAATAATACAGCATTGGGTACAAAGCCCTTATCACTTCCTGCATGCAGTATAATCACTCGTTTGCCGCGACAACAAGGCCCGTTTAATTTGCAGTTACTTCTATCATCTACCCAACCATACTCAACTACGTCATGTGTATTAAACCATGTTTCATCTAAATACACTATTTCCCTTTTTGCTTGGCGATATTCCTGAATTTTGCAACTATTCAAATTCAAATTCAAATAGTTTATTCATGCCAGTCACAAGTGTTACATACGTCAATACGTCTACACAAACAAAAGTGTTCTAAAATAGTCACAAATTACAGTAGCATTAAACTAAAAGTAATTGAAGGTAAGTAAAATTTTATGAACATCCTAAAAACTAATTTTAACTTAAATATAAATACCTATAGTTAAAAACTGTCGACAAGACTTAATAAATCACAACACATTAAAATTTGAATTAAAATATTCATTGAGCGTATAAAACGCCTTTTTAGCAAGACAGGTCTGAATTTTACATTTTATAGATTTGATTGGGAAGATTCTTTACTACCTGTGGGAAGGCATTGTAAAGTTTTATTGCCCAATATCCCGTACCATCCTGACACCTCCTTAGACGCCAGTATGCAGGGACCAGGTCTTGCCTATTCCTTGTGTTGTGTTCGTGTATATCCTCATGAGTCTGATACCGATCGATGCTGCCCTTAACATAGACAAGACATTCCAACATGTACAAAGATGGCACAGTCAAAAAAACCCATCTGAACAAAGACAATCCGACAGTCATCCCTATATCCCAGTCCGCTCACCACTCTTACTGCCCTGCTCGGCAAAACAAAAACCCTGTGTGCGTCCGCCGAATGCCCCCACGCAAGTATTGCATATGTAATCCGGGACTGAAAGATGGCAAAAAAGCACTCCTCAGCACACCAGTAGACACACTGCGTGAAATGGTACGAAGGAGATAAAGCGACTTGGTAATCCTTCCCGTCAGTGTACTAATGTGCCTTCCCCATTGCAATCTTGGGTCCAACACAACCCCCAAAAAGCTCACATCTTTCTGGTTGGGAACTGCCATCTCTCGCATCGAGAAGACGACTCGACCTGTCTTTTCCTTATTCAACAGAAGTCTGTTGGGGCAAAACCAGCTTTCAGCTCTCAACTGTGCCGCCATGGATCCCGCCAAAGAACCGTCCAGAGAATCAGCAGCAAAGGACACAGTGGTATCATCAGCAAAGAGTGTATATTTTTCTCCTTGGATGTTAGAAGGCAAATCGTTGATGAATATCAGAAAAAGTATGGGCCCTAGAATTGATCCCTGAGGTACTCCAATCTCGATTTTGCTCCTTGCTGATTCCTCCCCTGCAACCCTCACCACCTGGTACCTGGACTCAAGGTATGATTTACGCAGTTTAATACTATTACCAGAAAATTTGTAATGACAAAGCTTTTTAAGCAGGATATCATGGTCAACACAGTCAAAAGTCTTATTAAGATCACAAAAGAGAACTGAGTCATACCGAGAATTGTGGAATGCATTCAATATGCCTGAGACCAAATTCAGAATTGCAAGAGATGTGTTCCTGCCATGTCTGAACCCCCACTGACAATCTGTGAACAGATTATTTTTCTCAAAGTGCTTGACTATTTGCACAGCCATACACTTCTCAATTACCTTGGATAGTATTGGTAGCAAGGATATTGGTCTGTAGTTGTTGGGAACAGTAGGGTCTATTTTAAAAAAATAGGCCTAACAATGACCTCCTTGAGACAATTGGGAAAAACACCAGTACTTATGCATTGGTTTTAAGCTTGGTAAGAGGAAGCAAAATGCAGTTCTTTGCAGGTTTTATTAATTTTACGTTAAAACCATATATATCACAGCTACCCTTGTTCTTTAGTGAATCAATTATATCCCTAACCTCATTGAAGGACACGTCCTCAAATGAAAAGGGAATAGTGGCAGCCTCAACAGACTGAATAAACTCCAATGGGTGTCCATCAATGGGTGGCATATCCTTCACAGTCTTATGCGCTATTTCAGAAGAGAATTTATTATAATCATCTGGTGTTATGGTAGTAGGGTCATCATGGGCACTTTTATTGCCCCTTTGCCTGTTGATTATCTGCCACATGGTTTTTGCAGGATTCGAGGATGAATGAATCATTATATTGTCATTAAACCTTACCTTAGCCTGCTTTATTGAATTTCTGTAAGCTTTTTTTGTGCTGAATGATAACTTCCTTTATGCCCTCAAAGTTGTATTCACTTAGAAAGTGTATATGGTCCCTCATAGTTTTTAGCTCCTCGTCAAACCATCCTATGTTATTAAACTGGT